>CATIWF010140744.1:0-97199 GCA_949630135.1 Balakata baccata
TTATAATTAAAATCAATTTATAACTATATTAAAAAATTTACCCAACATAATATATTTATATTTATTACTTCAATAAATAATAAAATTAAATTATTCATGTAATTTATATTTTTAAGAATTAAATAGTTAAATTACATAAGAGTATCCATTCATTTATTAATTAGAATAATTTAAAATATCACTTATAAAAAAATTTATTATAATATATATTAATAATAAAAATATAAACCATCAATTTCAACTAGTTATATAAGTTTCTTGAATAATATGAGTAAATTAAAATTAATATATAACTTTATATTTTTAAATATAGAATAGGAAATAATTTTTGAATATCAACTTTGTCAGCAATCAAAATGATTGATTTAAAATAACTTATATGTAAAATTTTATAATGTTGTATACAATATAAAAAATATAAATACTTGAATTCAATTTTTCCAAATATACATGACTCTTAAATAACGTGAACAATTTTATACATAATTAATATAGCAAGAAGTATCATTACTTAAGTATATATGTATATAATTCATTTATAAATTTAAATAATTTTTTATTAACAAAAATAACTTATAATAAATTTTTTTAAGAATATATATTACAGATATAAATATGTATTATTAAGAAATAAAATATAATAGCTAATATATATTTAATGAAATAAGTGGTTTGGTGGTTAGAGATAAACAAATTAAACACAATTGACAGAGTTCAAATCCCAACTCGTGCATTTGAAGCAATTTTTCAGAATTTTCCAAGCATTTCTTAAACTGGCCAAATCGGACGAATCTAGCTGGGTTGACCGGTTTCCAATTCAACTGGCTGGTTCATTGGTTTTCTAGCCGATTTATATACCTTTCGAGTTGGACCTTCAAAACCAACCAATCTAATAGTCGATTTCCGATTAAACAGGTCGGGCTGTTCCGGTTTTAATAATTATGAAATTAAAGATTTTCCAAGCTTTTCTTAAACCGGCCAAACTGGATGAATCCGGCTGGGTTGACCGGTTTTCAATTCAATTGGCTAGTTCGTTGGTTTTCTAGCCGATTTATACACCATTTGGGTTGGACCTTCAAAACCGACCAGCCTAATAGCTGATTTCTGATTAAACCGGCGGGGCCGGTCCGGTTTTAATAACTATGAAATTAAAGGTTCATTAGTTTATTAATAAATACTCATTTTTATTTTTTTTGTATTTAATTTGATGGACTAAAAATAAATTTTTATTAATAAAATAATAAAATTTTAATTTATTCGTAATAAACTTTTAGTTTTATAACTAAAGAACATTTTTTAATAAACTAATAAACTTTTAGTTTACTTGTAATGAACTTTCAGTTTATTCATAATGAATTTTTTTTAATAAACTAACGAATATTTACTTTATTTGTAATGAACCTTCTGTTTTATAACAAATGAATATTTATTAATAAACTAATAAATTTTTACTTTATTTGTAATAAATATTTAATTTTATATCAAATAAATTTTTTTGAATAAATTAATTAATATTTATTTTATTCGTAATAAACTTTTAGTTTATAACAAATGAATAATTCTTAATAAACTAATAAATTTTTAATTGATAACAGATGATGAATATCTATAAAAATGCTATCATATTTTTTATAGCTGTGTAAGTTTGATTTATTTACAAAATTATCACCGTTTCTTACACATATGATGGATCTTAGTCTATAATACTATATAGACCGAAATTCAAAATATAACAATTGAAAATTGCATCCCTAGGTAAGGTCAGCATATATTTTTCATTTTTGGGCTTCCACGCCTTGGACCATTAGAATGCACTTTACTAGGAGCGTCCAATTGATATATGCTGGATTTCAGTTCATGGAGTATTATAGACCAAATCACATCACAAGTGTAAGAGATAGTGACAATTTTATAAATAAATCAAACGTAAACAGCTATTAATCATACGGTGATATTTTTATAAATATTCATCATCTATCATTAAATAAAAGTTTATTAGTTCATTAAAAAATATTCATTACGAACAAACTGAAAATATTCATTATGAATGAACTAAATATTCATTAGTTTATTAAAAAAAAATTCATTAAATTATTAAAAAAGATTCATTATGAATAAAGTAAATTTTTATTAGTATATTGAGGAGGTTCATTACCAATAAAGTAAATTTTTATTAGTTTATTGAGAAGATTCATTTGTATATATGAATTCATTGAATTTTCTTCAAAAAATTCAAAACGTAACAAAAAAATCCAGATAAAACGCACAAAAAAAATCGAGACAAATAGTATATAAAAACGAAAAAAAAAATAACTGTTGATTTTGTTTCAAAATAAAATGAACATTTATCAATAATCTAATGAACTTTTTATTAATAAACTAATGAACCTATATCAATAAATGAATATGTGTAAGTTTGTTTTATTAACAAAATTAACATCATATCTCTCATATGTGTTTGGTTCATATTGCAATATGAATTATGGTCAAGGATATAATTTGCGATGAGCGTCTATTGACCACTTAATCAATTCATGAACTATTTTTGAGCCAGTTTATTAAAGAGTAAATTTTATAATTTACCAAGATTTATATATATATATATATATATTTCATTTTTACCTATAATTTTGTATATTTTCATCAGTACCGAAATTTTTTACTTTTCTACTATTTTTTTTTTATTTCCTTTTCATTGTCATCTTTACCTTGTAAACCCAGAGAATCTAGAACTTCTCAGAATACAAGACTCTAACAAGTTTCCAATAAGCTAGTTTAAACTCTTAGCGATAGTGGCGCAAGAGGCGGAGACAAAGAAAGGATATAAAATGACGTGAAAGGGGTAAGAATAGGGCTCATCGGCAAATTGAGCGGAGAAGGAGGTAAGAGATGGAAAAGAAGAAATGGAAGCCAACATTATTGAATATGTGAATTATACAATTTCTGACTATTTGGAAGGGATGATGTGTAGAGTTAAAGGGCAAGCTAAGATATATAGGGAAGTCAGGAAAGTGATAAAATCATGGTTAGATAGGATTGGTTAAGGGAATTTTCAAGATATACATGAGGTATTCCTATCAAATTTCCAAATATATACTCAAGGTATCCCAAGGTACATCTAAGGTATTCATAGAAAATTTCTCTTATGGAATTTCTTGCAAATTTCTAAGATATATTCGGAATATTCCCATGAAATTCCTAAAAGTATACCCAAGATATCCCTAATGAATTTCCAAGAAATTCCTCTCAAGGTATACCGAAAGTATTCCGAAAGATATATCAAACTGTTTGTTTGAAAATTTGTAATGCTTTGAATTTTTATTGAATTATATTCTTTTTCTTTAATGATTAGTTATTCTTGTTCTAGTTTTTTTGAGGTACTCATTTTTTTTTTTTTTTTCTATTTTTGTAAAATTCCTTTTATTAAGTGCAATTTTATAAAATATCTAAATCAGTCTGCAAATATCGATTTACCGGTAATTTGTAGGGTTTAATTTCAATTCGAATTTTTGGGTTGATTTGGAATAGGCCTAGTACAGAGTCTCCAATCTAGCAGCACAAACTAAACTCATTAAAAATTGGGAAACCACTTCTACTTCTCCTTAAATTAAATAGCTAGGCAAGTACTCCATGTTTAAATACAACTTTTTATTGATCAATTGGCGATCTTACATATACCAATAGTTGAATACAGACAACAAAGATCCTAGATTACACAAAAATCTATAACCAACTAACAGATATGATAATCTCATATAACAGAATAAGTAAAATCATCTTCAACAGGGGGACCCTGACTAGCAACTGTCAATATGACAAACACACCATATAATATTGTAACCACAGCAGTGAAGTTGACAAGCAAAGCCTCAGAGCCATATTTAGCAAGTCCAGAATTCTCAAGGAATGTGAGTTTCTCCAAGAGTCCTATTGCAGCATTGGCTACTGCCAGAAGATACACTATCACCCCAAAAATTACATGCCATGGTAGGGACTCACTTCTAACTGTTGTTGACCCACCAGGGAAGAAGAACACAATGAACCCGTATACCCACTGCCAGAAGCAATTAACATCATCCATTTTTAGATCAAGTCACAGAAGCCAATTCACTGATATTTCCCGATTTAAGAAGCGATTAATTAATTACCTGAATGCCATAAAGGACAATGATAGCAATGCCAAGCCAGGAATGCAAACTATAAAGGTTAGCAATGCCACTCTCATTATGATATTTGAAAGCCGTGTAGATTCCAATAATTCCCAGTATCAGTGCAATGGCATGGAGAATCAGATGTATCAGTTTCTTCTCTTGTTTCTTCAGAGGAAGAGATTTATAACTTATAATGGCTGTAATCAGTATTTATTGGAGGGAAAAAAAAAGTAAGAATAGAACTTTTAGTAACACAAATTAACGAATTTCAGGACATATATAGCCAATAGCTACATGCATCATGAAACGATTTGTTGAATTACCTTCACCTCCTATGATAATGAAGCCAATCAACATCAGAACAGGATGAATCTGATACAAGAACACGAACTGTGAGATCAATATGCTGACCAACTGACGATATCAATTTTTTTTCTTTTTTCACCGGTACAAAATAAGTAAAACTTAATAAATATACTTATAAAAACTAAGTAAATTATAAAAGAAAAAAAAAAAAAAAACAAGACCGCCTAAAAACTAAAAAGTTAAGAAAAAAAAACGAGAGGAGAATGCATAAAGAGATCTTGCCAGAGTACACAACCACTTTGAATTTTTTCCCTTGTATAATAAATTAATAATAAGAGTCTTTCTACGGCGCACCTGGTATATTGATACACCATAATATTTATAACCATTAGATTATTTATTTTTAATTATAACCATTAGATCAAGTGAACTATAATCTACTGAGCAGGTTAATCAACCTACTATTATAGGTAAAAATTCAATACACTTAGTGTATTGTAGTAAAAACCTAATAGTAAATAGCAAATAAACTATTAGATTTAGCTAAAAGAGAACTTTGGTTCATTTCGATCCCCAATGACACTTTTTTTTAGTTAATAAGTAATAATTTTTATTTGTTTTAAAAACAATAATAATTTTTATTCTTTTATGTTTAAAGAACAAAAATTGTTCGATATAAATATAGATAATAAGAATACAAATTAAAACACCAAAAGATATATGGGAGATCTAAAACTCACAAAGAAGAAAAAAAGAAAGACAAAAAAAAAAAAAAAAAGTCTGCCATAAATGAAAAATTCACATGCATATGTCCAAGCACAATGGTGATAAATAATAAGACAAACCCTTATAGAATAATTAGATTCTGGTCTTGAATTTCTCACCACATATATATTCAAGTCCTAACTCCTAAATCACAGGATTAATCAGATAAAGTCCAAATATCCACTCATAGTAAAACTAATATCTAATAAGAAAACCTAAATCGCGAGTTTTCACTTCACCAATCAATTATTGGATTGAGGAGTTTAACAATTATCGAAAATACTAAGAAAGTTCAAAGTTCATTGGTTGGAGAGATGCCAAGAACACCGTTTTGTCTCATTTACAACTTTTACCCCAATTTGGGGTGGAGATGGCCTAAGCTCCATGATTTTGGTCTAACTGTTCATGCGTGAATTAGAAATTACCTTAATATGGCCAAATGGCAACTAATTAACATTTCTTGCATTCATTGGCCGAGCCAGTTCTTCATTTGTATTAAATGGTTAGATAAGATTTCAAAACGACAGTTTCAGCAGAATCTCAAGATAATAACCGACAATAGTCCGACTAACCCTACAATTCCAAAACCAAACAAAAAACTTTAATTCTGACAAGCATAACCTTAAAATCGACCGAAGAGAAGATCACATATAGATACGGAGAAACAGAGCGGGATAGAAAGAGGGACTCACATTGAAGATGAGACTTTTGTTGGAAGCTTCCCAAGCTAAGCCACCTCTGAAGTGTATACACCAAACCAATACCATAACCGCACCAGCAGTTGCAAGCGCATGCACCACAAACGTGAAAGGTAGTGCCTTGATCTCGAAAGCCATATCTGGTTTCCTTTGTCTTGGACTTCTTAATCTTGAGACCAAATAGGAGACGAGATGGGAGAGGGAAAAGCGATTCGCTTTTATTTGTTTGGTGCTTGGTCGTGTCTGACTCTCTGTTGGTCTTTTGTACCAGTTAATCTTTAGACGATGAAAGTCTCCTTCTTCATGGCTGGATTTGATGCCACGTGGGTTTGCATGTGAGGGTGAGTACGCCAATCTTGATGTTTCCTCTTGTAGCCATGATTTTTATTTTTAATAACGTTAACAATGTCCTGTTTGGTATTTTTAGAAAAAAATTTATATTTTTAATTTTTTTAACTTAAAAAATTATTTTAGTAGAAATATATAAATAGGTATTTTTTATAAATATATTTAAAAAAATAATTTATAAAAATTAATTAATTAAATTAAAAAAATTTAAAATTTATTTTTAAAATCTTTAACAGCTATTCAAAACATCTATGCTCCCGCTATCCCCTTGCACACCAGTGACGACAAGAGTCGAACTTGAGGCCTCCCAATTAGGTCCACAATTTTATATTTAATTACACAAAATAAATGAATTAAATTATTGACTGATGGGATTCACTTGCACTTGATAACCAACAAACAAAGACTTGTTGGTTGAAACGACGCCGTAAGTCCAGATAAGTCTGGAATGATCCTTGTCAGCTGAAGTCACGTATGACCTCAAACAGGTTGACCCACTTCATCAGAAATTTGGATAAATCACAATAATGGCTGGAGCTTTATGTTATTAATTACATTTCTAAATTGGGATGGACCCACCTTTATGAATCTTTGACGTCAGGATAGACGGACAGGCGTTTTTCCCCGTTCTTCTATCCTATACCAAAATTATACAATATATATAAAAGTAAAATTAGGAATGGACATTCAAATTTATAAAAAAAAACTAATTTAATTGTATTAATTTTATATTTATTAATAAAATTAATTTTATTATTTAATAATTTAATTTATTAGTAAAAATTATTAATAATTCATTAATTAGAATTTTAATTCTATTAGAACTAAATAATAATATTTTATATATAAAAAAATTAATAAACTAATATTAAAAAGAAAAAAAACTAAAACTAAAAGTGTAAAAAATCTTAATTTAATTTGATTTAATAAAAGCGCATATAAGTCTAGAGCTCTTGATCCACCCCAAAAGCTAAGCTGATGAAAGGAAGAATATCAAATTCATATAAACCACAAAACATCCCCTCAGCTAACTGATATGGGATCTTAGCATTGGGAGACTCCACCACGCTCCTTTTGCCGCACCCTACGAACCTACTGCCAAGGCTTTGATACCATGAAAGTCTATATAGGCCTACGGCCTTTGGTCCACTCCAAAAGCTACATGAGAAAAACAGTTTGTCTCCCTAAAAATTTCTCTTGAATTTCTACCCATATGGAAAAAATAAGGTTTCTCACACCTTTATTTTGGTGCTATTCGTCTTACCCTTTCCTATCATGGGAGGAAATGATTGTCAGTCTTTGCTTAATTGACTTTGTTAGACACCATATATCTTTAGTATCAACATGCAGTAATTGGTATTGTTGAGAATTCTCTCAATGCTGGGACGATATTATTTACCTTTTATCTTAACTTTAACATGTTCCTTGAAGATCCTCATGTGCTTTCAGCACTAAAGGTTCAAGTTCAAATCACTGGTGCTCTACAAGTTATGTCTGCAACAACATCTACTCTCAATTACTAGATGATTTATAGAGTTCAGAATCATGCTCTAGACCTTTCAGCTCCTGTTTCAAATGATGTTTTATTTATAGTAGTAGATGCACAACATGTGCCAACCTATGTGCACATCTCTAGACAGATCTCTAGAGATGAATTGGTAAAACTGTCAGACACATGAATAACAAACTATAAAAAGATTCATAGTACATCACAACCAGTTCAAAATCTAGAATCATGTTTTATAAAGAAAGCTGATGGTACTGTATAAACAAAGTTTATCAAGAACATAGAATCAAGTTTCAGCACTTCTATGTTTACATCTCAATTTATGATTCAACCAGTTCCTTTGGAGGATAATTTGAGAATTACTGGATTTGATTCATCTGGCAAACCTGTTTATGCTATGTTTCAGGGAGAGCATATAGTTCTAGATGTGGATTGCTAATATGAAGATTGTCTACATGATGCTCTATATGAGAGTGATGAAGATTCTTCCAAAACAAAGAAAAAGAAGAAGAAGAATCATTTTGAGAAGATCATGAAAAGGTTATATGATGATCATAACACATATGTTGGCCTGTTAGGACAATCAAGTGGAAAATATTACTATATAGTTAATTACTCTGAACCTCCATCTTTCAGAGCTAAGATGCCAACACTAACTCATTCTAATTGAGATGACCATCCATATGAGCCTCCCCAACTTTCGGAGTCGCCTGCTCCTGCTCCTCCTCTTCTGATTTACAATAAGGGTCTAAAATGGCTTAAGAAGAATGAGCCACAATGGGTTCCTAAAATGATTGATCCTCTTCCTCAACTAGTCTTAGTCCCTCCAGTCTGTATGTTCCAACCAGTTGGAGATGATTTTTCTTCATTATAAGAAAGCTTGGTAGACCTAGTCAAAAATATCAGAAGGACTCCATTAGTTTGCTCTCTTGGACTTGACACTCAAGGTCAACCTCGGGATATCACAGTTGGAGAATCAGTGCTTAATTGGCAAATAGAGAATGTTTTGGCTCAGAATTCTACTTTAAGAGGAATTGAAACTAAAGTAGATAAGGTTTCGACCAAAGTTAATCTAGTTAAGTCCTCTATAATGAAGTAGTTCAATTTTTAGCAAGAGTTCATGCTCAAGCTTCAAAAACAGATAATGGCTCTTCATACTGAACTGATGCAGATGATCATAAATTTCTGGTCCAACATTTCAATAGAAATAGGAAGAAATTACCAAGTTAAAATAACAATGGTCTTAGGCGGAAAAAGATCTGCAATTTAAAACCCCTTTTAATTCTTTTTCCTTCACCAGTATATTACCCTTACCAGAAACTACTATTTCATTTACCCCTGTTAATCCAATTGTTGATCCAATCCTTCTTCAACATGAAAACTTCCAAAAGATGCTTCGAGTCCAACTTCACAAACTTAAATCCCCAAAGAAGAAGCAGACCACTTCTGCTCCTCATAAACCTACTCATACTATAACCTCATCCTCTATACCTTCTTATAGACTTGGCAAAGAACCTGAATCCCAGCCACCTAACCAATTCTCTCCAGATTTCCAAGATCCTTTCCAGTATTTGGTTCAAAATTCTTGTCAAGAAGAATTAGATACCCAAAACTATCTTGGTGTTACCACCTCTGATGATGTGCAGGATACTTCAGATGTGCAGGATACTTTAGATTCAATTCTTGAGTTTGACACAAATTCCTCATCATTTCCTTATACTAAGACTATTTTCTTCCTCTGTAAGTATAGCTAAATCTACTAATATAATTCCATCTATAAAAATGGCAAGCCCAAATGATTACCAATTTCTATTGGTTTTTTTTATGGCTACAGACCCTACAAAAGCTTCTTTTATGGAGCTTTCTAAAGATGATGAAACTATTGGTCCTACAGCTCCTCCACAGAAAAATAAATCCAAGCATGTTAATGGTCCATGGTTTTCAATGGATGAGATTTCTCATCATCAAAGGCGTAACCACCTTTTAGAAATGTTAGCTTGGATAGAGACAAAGCAACAAGCTGGAGTTTCTATTCAGGAAATTCTTCGAGAATTTACTACCAGATTCCTTGGCAGTTTGAAAGAATGGTGGTTACAACTTCTTGAGTATAATAAGATGTAATTTCACTAAATTCCTTTTTTTGTTAATGCATTGTGGCATGTTGAGAATGGATTTATTGGTAGTTTTGCTAATCTTATTAAAACCATTCAAATGGAGTTATTTCAGCTTCGGTGTTGTTCTTTAAAAGGGAAAGATCTAGAAACTCAATACCAAAGAGTTTGCTTTAGATACTATCAACTAGGCGCTAGTGATGTTAATCTGAAGCAACAATTCATCTCTTCTATACCAGAAGAATTAGGAGATGCAACTCTTAGATATTTTCACAAACAAGAAATCATTATGCGAGACTTATCTTTAGCTTAAATCTATCAGAAGATGCTTATGGTCCTCAAAGAACTGTACACAATAAGAAAAAAAATTAAGGAAGCACTCCATTAAAGTAATAAATAAGATATGGATTCCTTATGTCAAAGACCAAATCTCTAGATCAAGTGTACCACTACAAAAGACTGTGACTGCATGCATTGCAAGAAAAATAAGCATTTCAAAAACCACAAACAGTCTTATTCATCTTCTCATCCATCCCGGAGAAAGAAGAAATTTAAGTTCTTCAGAAGAAAACAAAAAAGACAGATCATTGTTATCTTTATGGAAAGAAGGGCATTTTGCAAAACAATGTCCTAATTGGCCTAAACAAGCAATTCAGCTTATTCAACAGATTCATAGTGCTTATGATATGGATCTTAAAGAAGTTAATGTTGAATCCCTATTTTTTAAAGAAGATGATTTATCCCTTGAATCTTTCATATAAATCAGAAATGAAGATAGTGATTCTGACACTAAAGAAAGCTTTCATATTGAGTTTAGTTCGCCATGTCTCATTGGATCTATTTCTCATAAATCCAAAAAACAACATGTTCCTGCCTACCAGGTCTAGCTTTTCACCAGTAAATATAAAAAGCCCATTTAGGTCATTACTTTTATAGACACTGGAGCTTATAGAATTGTAGTCAACCCAAAACTCTTTCCGGACCACTTCTAGAAAGCCCATATCCAACTTTTCAAAGCCGCTGATGGAGATTATTTTTCCACAGACTTCATAACTGTCAAACCCATCAAAATCCAATTCTTGCCCAATTGTTATGTTTAGACCCATATTCTGGGCTTGACCTTACCCAAAAAAGATATTTTAATTGGATTTGATGTTATCAGTCAACTTTTTCGATTGAGAGTCAAGGTTTAAGATCAAAGAAATGGTTTCTTCCTTATATCTTTGCACCAAATCTGTTTATAGTATCTTTTATGGCTCATTTTGATGATCTTAAAGCCCAACTCATTCAAAACAGTTGTGCTAAAAGTCATATAGAATTTGTTCTCAAATGTTCCAGTCCACTATGGACTTATCTTGAATTCTTCATTTCTTTACCCTTCAAATAGAATGAAGATATCAATCCAACCTAGGCAACATATCCTGGTATAAATCCAAAAGGTCAAACCTTGGCAATCCAAGAATGTTTTCAATTATTACAATAGGGATTGATTGAACCAACTAAGTCAGACTGGGCATGTCAAGTTTTTTATGTCAATAAACAGTCTGAACAAGTTCAGGAAAAGAAACAGCTTATGATTGATTATAAGCCATTAAATTATTTTCTCAAAGACGATAAGTTTCCTTTGCCCAAGATATCGTATTTGATGACATTCCTCAAAGATGCCAAGAACTTTTCTAAATTTGATCTCAAGTCTGGCTTTTGGTAACTTGACATTCATCTTGAGGAAAGATACAAAATAGTCTTCTGCAATCCTAATCACCACTACTAGTGGACAATAATGCCTTTTGGATTGAAAGTGGCCTCTTTACTCTTTCAGAAGGCAATGATACATATCTATGAGCATATCTTATCTTCTGCATTGATCTATATTTATGACATCCTTCTCTTTTCTAAGGATGTGACAACATATTATCAATTATTGCATAAGTTCATGGATCTCACTGCTCAGTATGAGATTATATTGTCAGAAAAAAAGAAGCATGTTGGCAGACAAGAAATAGACTTTCTTGGCATGACCTTTGAAGATGACACTTAACAGCCATATCCTCATATAGGCTAATAATTACTACAGTTTCCTAACATTGACTTTTCAGTAAAGTAGATTCACCAATTTCTTAGTATGGCCAATTATGCAGGAACTTTATTCCTCAGTTCACTCAACATGCTTATCCTTTACAGTAATTATTGAAAAAAAAGTCACCGCCTTTGATAGATATGCAAACCTAAGCTATAAAGAAGCTAAAAGAGATCTGCTTGAATCTCTCACCTTTACACATACCAATAAGTGAACAGAGGATCATTCAAACTAATGCAAGTGATGAATATTATGGGGGCAGGTTCAAAGACTCTGAGTGCCACTATCACTCAACCTTCAAGGAAATCTTAGCGTTGAAGAGTGGAATCAAGAAATTTGAATTCCACCTCATTAGACATGACTTTCTTGTCCTTATGAATGTTCTTCCTTTCTAAAAATTCTTTAGTTCAAAAGAAAACAGGTCTCATATTCTCAGCTGCTAAAGTGGAGTGAATGGTTTTCAAAGTTCTCATTCTCCGTTCAGCATATAAAAAAAGACCAAAACTTCATCCCAGATTTATTATCAAGATCATTCCAAAAATATAAGCCTCTTCACTTGATATCATTTGTTCAAACTGCCCCATTAATCTACATGGCAGACAATCCTAATACCATGGTTGACCAGAAATACCCACCAGGTTGGTCTTTCACAAAGGCTATGACTAAAGAGCATCATACAGAAAAAATGTTGATGGCCTAGTACTCAGCTATCAAGAGAGGGCCTTTATATATTGATTAATTTTGGAAAAATTATTCTTATGATACTCCTAGAAATCAAATCGAGCCAAATTATTTTAGTTCAATTTTTTATTTTTAACTTAATTTTGCTCATATCTCTAATAATGGATATATTAGTAATTTGAGATGATAGATAAAATGACCATAAAATACTTACTATCTCTATTTTATATATGACTCTTAATAATTGACAAATTAGTAATTTAGGAGGATGAACAAAATGACCATAAAATTACTTATTATTCTATTGAATATATGATTTTTAATAATTGTCAAATTAGTAATTTGGAAGGACAAGCAAAATAACCTTAAAATTACCTTTATTTTGTATATGACTAATTAATTACATGATAATTAAATTTAATTAAAATTAATTTGTTTGACAAGATTATTATTATTATTTAATAATGATAAATCCAACTGTTAATTAAAAATCAAGTACACATAGATGATTGGGAATATAGGAGACAAGCAAAATGATCGTAAAATATTGACTATATTTATTTTATATATGACTTTTAATAATAGTTAAAATAATAATTTGAAGGACGGATAAAATGACCGTAAAATACTTACTATATTTATTTTATATGTACCTCTTAATAATAGATAAATTATTAATCTTGATATGAGTTATAATATAAGTCCAAATTAATAATTTGATTGCACAAATATAAATATCTAATAATCTGATGATCGAAACTTTAAACAGAGCTCCATTTTGCATATGGGCAAAATTAGTTAATCAGATAATACTTGGAAAAAAAAAAGGATTTTCAAGGTGGTAAATCCTATCCTTAATACAATTTTATTTATAAACGTCTTTTTTTAAATTAAATTTAAAAAAAAAAAAGCATTGGGCTCTGTTTCGCACACTGCCTATTTGCCAACGGTCCTCTATAGTTGTTCCAAAATAACATAGAGCTAGGGGTACCTAAAATATAGAATCAATTATCCATGAAGATGTAGCGCAAAAGATGAATATTGTTTGAGAGCGCCGGGGGAGGGGGGGTGGGAAGCACACATGGTGCCACGTGCTTCCACACGTAAACAGGGCAACTTGGCCCGACTTTGACCACAAATAAGATATCCACATATCCCATATTATATTTCTGGGTCTCTTTATACAATCGCACCGCTGGAAGCTTTTTGATGTATCTGTCTAATTAAAACAACAGATAATGATTTTTTTTTCCACTTTTTCCTCCTTTTTGTTTTACTTTTGTTAACTGCGTCTTCTGTTACCGTGGATGTAAAAAATTGTTCAGAATTGTATCTTACTGTATACTTTTCATAAAATTGGTAGATTTTATCATCAAATTCATCTTCTTATAATTCTCAAAGTTCCTCTACATTAAATTATATTTAATTGAATTATTTTATTTAGCAACTTAAGCCTTTTTTTCACTAATTTGTTTTACTACATTTATCATTTTATTATTAAAAATTGAATTATAAGAATATAAATTATACATTAGTGAATATAAATATTTGAAACTAAATATATAAAGTAAAAATTTTAAAGTGCAAGGATTTTTTTCCTTAAAAAATTTTCAACTATCAGGATTTTTTTCCTTGAAAATTTTAAAGAACAAAGATTTTTTTGAAGCTAAATTAAGAAAACTCACAAAGTATAAGGATTTTTTTTTCCTTAAATATTTTTGGGCAGTCTTAAGAATGCTCAACTGTCAGGGGCCCTTCTGGGCCAACCTTGTGTCATGCATGGTTGTAACGCTGACTCCATAATCATACTTCGATATTGACCCCTTAATCATCTAATATGCTGCTTTGCTTGATCATATAATGGATCCATTATGGCCACTATAGTTAGCTAACTTAGCTTACCCTTGCCACTTGATATTTCTTGCTTAGCCTTTCTGAACTTGCACTTTTTCTAATCCAATTTATTAAGAGACTAAATAATTGAACAATGATAGTTGTTTTGTCTTTAATTCAGTGTAAATATTAACAACTCCCACCCCAGTCAAGAATAACTATAGTTTTAATATTTTCTATACTTGATTTACTCCAAATATTTTTGAGATCACCCTAAAAATTAAGAGCGGCAAAAGAGTGGGTTCGAGGCGGATTTCTCCTCTCTCGATCCCAAAACTCCCGCTCCGATTCCAGATCGGAAAATTTTTTTGGTTGGCATATCTGTATTTAACAGAGACAAAAATCCCGATCCCGATCCAATCTCCAATTTATATTATATATTTTTTATTTTTTTCAATATTTAATATTATTTTTTATTTTATTATTTTAATTAATTAGTTAATTATATAATTTTTTAAATACAAAATATTTTTTTACTTTAAATAAATATTATATTCTTATATTATTTTTAAATTTATTAATTACGTTATATAAAATATATACATATAAATAAAATTATCGGGACAAAATATATATATCATCCTCATTCCGTTTCCAATAAAAAAAATTCAGAATCGGAACGGGACATAAAATATAAAAAAAAAATACCCCATTCGGAGCAAAGTTGGACCGGAATACAGTAATTGAACTAAAATTACCATCCCTGTTCAAAATTCTTTAAGCTAGACATTGCAATAAACTACCAGTAATGCTCAAATTGTCAGAATCCACTAGTAGTCAGAATGAAAAAAATATAAAATAAATAAATAAAAGAATGCAAAGTCATAGTAAAAGCGTAGGCCATACCTTTGGTTGGATTTATTAAATAGGTTGGTTGCCAGAAATTTCTTTCTTGGTAGTTTTTTTTTTTTGAAAGTTCTTTCTTTGTAGCATTTGATCAATGGAGAACTTTATTTCTCAAAATTCTTTGCCTCCGACAATTTGATATTCGTGTCAATAGACTTATAAAGACACTTTAACCTAAAAAGCATTCTGGGTGTAGGGACATTGATGTAATTTAAGGCTCCGCACCTCGTGCTTTCCTGCATTAAAAAGAAAACAGAAAATAATGAGAAAAATAAAATTCAATAGAAGAAGAAACACTGATAGTACAGCTATTAGGTTCTTTACAATAATATCACATGGCTTGTTTTAGTGAGTACAGAGAAGCTTCTTTATTTTTTAATTCAACAGTACCATTTTCTATCTGGATTTGAGCCATCTCAGTTTTCATTACCAAACTGTCCTCAGCATATTAATTACAAAAACAACCACAAAACCACAACTGCAGCTTTTTAATGCTTTCAGACTCTTTTTGGGTTTCACAGTCAAGAAGAAATTATACATAGTTTTGTCCAAATTGACCATAACAAAATTGAATTTGTCACGAAGTCCATATTCAAACGAGAGTGGAACTTTGGATGAAGATTCTCTAAGAATCCAGAGTAAGGCTAAAAATATGTTCAAGTCATGGAGAAGCGACAAGAAAAAGATCAGAGCAGTATTCAAATTGCAGTTTCAGACAACCCAGGTACAAATATAAATTTGCTTAAGCATATCTTGTCACTGAATTTCAAATGGGTATTTCTTTCAGTTAAATCTAATTACATTGCAAGTATGTATATATATATATATATAGAGAGAGAGAGAGAGAGAGGTGCATAATGTAGGAGCTTTGATCAAGTAGTTCACAAAATTTACTAAGAAGAAGCACTAACCCTGTTTTGTGATCTCCAATTCAGGTGCCACAGTTAAAGAAACCTGCATTGATTATATCTTTAGTGCCAGAGGATGTTGGCAAGACAACATTCAAACTCGAGAAAGCTGCAGTTCAGAATGGAACCTGTTTATGGGAGAACCCTATCTTTGTAACGGTTAAGCTCATCAAGCATCAAAAAACAGGAAAGCTAAATGAGAAAATATACCATTTCATTGTATCTAGCGTATGTTACAGCCATATTCTAAGTTTTTCTCTAGTGAGGTTCAGTACTTGTTTGTGTGTGATACCAATTCCTAGGAGTTCTTGCAGGGATCTTCAAAATCAGGTTATCTTGGGGAAGCTTCTATTGATTTTGCAGATTTTGCTGAGGAAACTGAACCAATGACTGTCTCTCTGCCCCTTAAGTTTGCAAACTCTGGTGCCGTTTTACATGTCAGTTATCTCTCTCTATCACTCCAAACACACACACACACACACACACACACACACATATAGAGCTTCCAGGCACTTGTGTTTAATTCTCTTGAATTAACCATTTCTCTCCAAAAAAAAAAAAAAAACTCCCTTTCTGAGAGTCGCCTTTGAAGCTCAAAATTTTGAGATTTTAAAGTAAAATTGTCTTATTTCTAATATGAGGTGATCATGACAACAGGTGACAGTGCAGAGGGTGCACGGGGGTACAGATGAAAGGTGCAAATTCGTATTAGAAACTCACCTATATCATTTTCTTTCTTCACTTTAAGTTATTGGCCTTTTACTTTTTGTTATTAGCATTTTGCTAATTGAGGATGTTAATCTCAGATACATAGAAGATAATGAAGATTCACCTTCTCAAGATGAAAGCTTGAAGAACAGACTGAGTATTGGCCATACGGTTGAAAATGACAGCAATTTCACAGAAGTATGTCTAATATAATCTGTCATTGAATTTTCCTTTTGCCCATATCTAGAGGAGTTTCGCAATTTTAATAAGAACTTATGGACAAAAGACCAATCAGCTAGGTTATAATTAACCGTTTTTTATTATGTTACAGGACCCAGAGTGGGAAAATTTATTGTCAGAAAATGCTGACCAAGATGGCAGCATTAAAGCTTCTATTGATTCTAATGCTAGCATTCAATCAACTACCAGACAGAATTCCATGCCTCAGAAGGTAATAGTTGATAATATCACAATGAAGAACCGTCTGCATAAAAGATCAAGCACAGATTGGTCTTTGGGTTCAGCTTCTGATGGAAGTTTAGTCGACTCGACAAATAGCCCTGATGACAGCTTTCCTAGAGAACTGCCAGGTGCTTCAGATGAATCTATTGAAAAACTAAAAAATGAAATATCCAGTCTAATGAGGCAGTCAGAATTATCAGAACTGGAATTACTGTCTATGCGGAAACAGATCACAAAGGAGAACAGAAGGGCACAGGATTTATCGAGACAAATGGTTGAACTTAGAGAGGAGAGAGACGTACTCAAATCAGAATGCGTACAACTCAGGTCCCAACAGAAGTCTGTTGATGGAGAAGCCCTGAACAGATTGCTAGCTGAGAACAAGGATGTGAAAGTCCAGTTAGAAGAAATTAGGCGAGAACTTAGTCATGAAAAGGAGTTGAATAACAATCTCAAGTTGCAACTCCAGAAAACACAAGATTCCAATTCAGAGTTGATTCTTGCTGTAAATGACCTTGATGAGATGTTGGAGCAAAAAAAACTGGAAATATCTCATCTTTCTGTCAAGCATGAGTTAAGTAAGAGCATTGAAGAGGTTCAGAATAGAAAGTGCAAGTGCAATATCAGAGAGGATCAAAACCAAGAAGCAGTACCTGTACTCGAAGTATTGGCCAAGGAGAAACATGATGCCAGTGAATTGTGTTTAATGAAGAAAAAGATCACAGACCTGAATGATGAAATTGAACTGTACAGAGAAGACAGGGAAAAACTGGAGAATTATATTGAACAACTCACCCAAGACTATGCCGAGTTAGAACACAAAAACCTCGGTATATCTTCCAAGTTGGAGCAGCAAAGGTCACAAGAACTAAAGATGCAAAATGAAGCCACAGAATATTTGGCCATAATTAAAAATCTTGAATCACAGGTACAGCAATTGGAGGAAAAATTACAAAAGCAGACACAAGAATTTTCAGAATCATTGGATTCCATCAATGAACTTGAAAGTCAGGTCAAAACATTGGAGAAAGAACTGGAGAAGCAAGCACAAGGATTTGAAAACGATTTGGATGCAATGACATCTGCCAAAATTGAGCAGGAACAAAGGGCCATCCGTGCAGAAGAGGCCTTGAGGAATACAAGATGGAAAAACGCAATTACAGCTGAGCGGCTACAAGAAGAATTCCAAAGACTTTCTGTGGAAATGGCAGGTAAATTTGATGAAAATGAGAAGCTAATGGCAAAAGCAATAGCTGAGGCCAATGAACTACGAGTTCAAAATGGACTTATGGAAGAAAAGCTACAGAAAGCTAATGAGGAGCTTTCACCAATCAGGGACCAGAGCAGAGTTAAAGTGGAAGAACTATCCTCTCAGCTAGATTTGAAAACAAAACACTTAGAGCAGGTATCATTAGAACTAGAAGCTACGTCCCAGCAACTGAGATCTGCACAGAAGCATGTGGAAGAAAAGCAAGGGGCTTTCTCACTGGAAGTTCAAATGCTCAAAGGCAAGATAGAAATGCTTATAAAAGACAAGAATGACCTCTCTGAAGAGGCAGAACAAGTGAAATTGAGAGATGCAACAGAGCAAGCTAACACATCAGTTGAAGAAACAGAGGTGCTAATAGAAAGATGGAACGCTGAAAGAGATGAATTGGAGAGAAATTTTGCATTGGCAAAGAAAGAAGCAGAAAACGCACAAAAAGAATTACTCATCTTGAGGTCGCTTAAGAATGAGAAGGAGATGCTGGTTCAGAAACTGTTATCTGAAGCAGAAAGCCTTCGAACTCAGCATACAGAGTTAAAAACTAGCTTGTCTAAAGAAGATTTGGAGAAAGAAAACCTGAAGCAACAACTGCATGAATTGAAGCATGAATTGCAGAAGAGGAAAGAGGAAAGTAATAGTATAGAGAGGGAGCTCAAAATTAAAAATGGAGGAGCTACATTTTCAGAGAGAAATAACTGTACTCCAAGATGTGATGAAAAATGGAAGACTAAATGTGCTGCAAAAACAACAGAAGAAGTTAATGTGGCATCACTTAAAAGGTACTATTCCAAGTAAATATTTATGCCTTTGCAAGTATTTAATGCTGTTCTTGTCTAATTTCTTTGTTGAGAGAGTGTGACGACTTTGTATTAACACATCACAAAAAGCCATGTTTTCTTTCATGATCTACTTATCAATACTGCACTGCGTTCTCTTAATTTATAGTCATATGGAATATGTGCTTTAAGCAAAAACTGAAGGTCAATACTTTTTATGCCAGGGATGACTGCGACCTTGCTGAGTTGTTGACTGAAATGGCACTCATAAAGGAGAGGAACAAATCTATGGAAAGTGAACTAAAAGATATGCAAGAGAGGTATTCAGAGATAAGCCTCAAATTTGCAGAGGTGGAAGGTGAAAGGCAACAACTTGTCATGGCTGTACGCAACCTTAAGAGTGGTAAGAAAAGCTAGCATTCTCTATGATGTAGGAAGTTGGACGAATGAATGAAAATGGATTTAACCGAGCTTTGAGCAGCAAGGTGCATTGCCTCACCTTGAGTAGAACATGCTCAGGCAGTAGGTTGAAATTTCACAAAACAACTATGTTGTCAATAAGATGTATTCATTATGATATTCACCATGCATAATTTTACTGTGTAGTTATGATATTCATTCAGAAGATTAGTTGGGCTATTGGTATTTGATATTTTAAATATTAAAATTGTTAGGAGTGCAACTTTTTTGTTATACGGTACAAATCATATGCCTAATCTCAGAAATCGAAGTATAAAAACGCAAGTATTTTGTAGCTCTGATGTGATTTTGTGGCGTCGAATGTGTTCTACAATTCCAAAACAAAGAAATTCAGAATCTTGTTTTTGTGAATTTGTGGTCCCTTCGTACATAGAGCAGCATTGGATAATATTGTGCCTCGAATGACATGCAACATAAGAAGGCTTGATTGAAGTTATTGAAAAATGCTGAACTTATAAATGCATAGATAACAGAAGTGTGGCTCGGATCTAGAGAAATACAGCGTTGTAGGCGTATCCTTTTAAGTAAATATTACGGTGATTCTCAATATGCGACTGCTGCTGAGCCTCAGATTAGCTGATTTGCACATGATAACCAAGTCAAAAGCATTGGTGAAACTTATTTGTCATATCACAGCTATTTTCCAAGTTCTAACCAAGAAGCTGGTGACATTGTTACAGAATTTAGAACAAAATAATGGCAGATAGACGTCATATCAAACAAAGGATGGCACTGTAGAAAACTTAAATGAAAAGGCAACTCACAACGAAAACTAAAATAGAAGTGTATCATTGTTAATATATTTAAGAACCAACCTCTATTTTCCACATTACCTTAACCATGGATTTGTCACTTCTTGTTATTCAATCATTGATTCCGCAATTTTTTGCTCGAAGGGTGGGCACTTCCATCGCTCCACACAAGTCTAGTTTGGCTTCCGCTATCATTCATTGCAAAAGATAGAGTCTGAAGGTAATCAAGTCTATTATTACATTAAACATAAAAAATACAAACACAAGAGGAACTCAGACCCTACCTGTATTGATCTCTTATCAGTGGTTGTCCATGTCGGAAGAAGAGAGGCTGAAGTGCTTTTACTCTTGGACGATAAACCTTTTGTGAGTGATGATCCTGAACACATCCACAGTCAATATCAAATTTTTGAGGTAATATTTCTGAGATAAACTTATAGAGAGCGGAATCAATCGGCGATCTCTGGATCTCGAGGGAGATATTTGGGCCGATATCGAAGCAAGTGAAATTTTCTTCAAAATGAGGGAGGAATGGAGGAGGTAGGGAAGGAATCAGGATATTTTGTTGAAAAACTGTGATTATGAGCCATTTTGTAATAATAATTTGGATATGTCTCACAACTCAGTTTTGTCAGAAAGATCCGGATATATATTTTTTGACATGAGAACTATGAATTAATGTATTCATATATTCAAAATGGAGAATGAGTGAATATAAATTGAAACTCAAAGTAAGTTCATTACTAAGGAGATATAAAAATGAAAAGTGAAAGTCAGAGTTGTTTGTCCCACATTACTAAAATGTAAAGTTGGACTTGTCTTTATATATTAAGATGCATTCTTACATGAGTAAAAAAGTAGCATAGAAGACTCTCCCGCTCTCAGGCGCAGGGGGTGCAAATCCATGGTCCGGGATAGACCAATGCGTGGATGAACGAATTGCGTACACGAATGAACGAATTGCGTACACGAATATCGGCTCAAGATCTCATGGTCCAGATCAAGCCCAAAATCCACACTGTCATGCCTCTGACACACCCGTGTCGTTGTGCTGCAATGAGTGCATAGCTGATTTACACTCCAGTGTCGATTGAGTTCCAGATTAGTCTTTTGGAATTTCATTTTTTGATATTTTAAAAATTAATTTCACTATTAATTGAGAATTATAAATGCATTATTAGTAGCTTTTAAAAGAGATTAATAACAATTAATCTCATGTCTTCTCCATTTAGTATAAATAGAAGTTTTTGACTTATATTGAAAAGAAGTTTTTGAGAGTTGAGTTTAGTTCTTATGGATAAAATCTCTTTCCATTTTCTTTTTCTTCTTCTTCTCAAGTGATAGAGAATGTGACAAATACTCAGTTCGCTGTAAGTAGGTATTATGTATTCAACAATTACTTGAAATATGTTGTATCCTAATAGACAAACGCCAGTTATCCTAAACATCAGTGGTATGAGGCGAATTTGTCTTAAATACACTATGTAGAACACATGTCTCATATTGCTTCTTCATTTCTATTGTTAAATATTGAATTAACAATTTTTCTTTAATTGTTCTCCTAACAATTGAGAAAGCTTAGGATTTCGTCTGGAAAGGAGGAGAAGTGTTGAGAAATTTAGTTCGCATTCCTGCTGAACTGTGAATGATTGGAGGGAAATAGGTGTAACGGACTGGTTACGCGAATGAAAATTTAAATTGGAGCCAAGATTCCCTCATTTTTATACATTATTTATTTAGCGTCTCTCTTGCGATTGACTGCCTCGTTTTAATAATTACTCATTTGAATGTCGTCAAGTCGTTGTAGTATAGTGGTGAGTATTCCCGCCTGTCACGCGGGTGACCCGGGTTCGATCCCCGGCAACGGCGTTTTTCCATTTTTATTTTTTTGACGTTGGCCTTCGAGATCGATAATCTTCACCATCAGATATAGCTGAATGATCTTTCAACAATTAATTTGGCATCAAGCATACGTGTACCTGTGCTGTTTATTAGTTTATTATATCTGCCTGCCTTCAAATAAAACAGAACCCAGTCACATAAGCAGATTTCCCCTTTGCCATATTACTAGTAACGTCGAAGAAGATTATCCAATAGCAATGACAATAGTTATGCGTGTACAAGCTGCTACAAGTACGTGTCAGCAAGTGAAAACTTTTCCTTTCTCACTTCCGTGTCACTGTTTTAAAGAGAGCCACCTGCCATGCAAACGTGGCAACGCAATCAATTTCTTTGTTTAAACCATCAAACTTTTCCATGAGTGCCTTCTGCGAGTAACGTCAAACTAGTATTTCCTCTTAGCCTTATATCGTTTGATTCTCTAAAATGGACTCACAAATGGTACGCTCACGGGATCATTCATACGAGCACGAACCCCATCATGCTGAACTCCACGCTGGTAAGCGAACTCATAATTAAGTCGTGTTTATTGGTGTTCTGTAATTATGGCGGATAATTGTATGTGATGTTTCATTAATGAGTTTAGTAGGAGAAGGTGAAGATGGGCATCAGAATGAGAAGAAGTCGGTTTTGAAGAAGGTGAAGGCTAAAGCTAAGAAGATAAAGGATACGCTCAAATTACATGGCCACCATGAGCAGGCCCATGCACATCGTGAAGGTGATCATGTGCCTGATGATCATGACCTGGATGAAGAAGATGATGAGGATGAAGAAATGGTTGATGACCCTGCAATTCATGAATCCTCAGGTATAAATTATCCTACTTAACTGCCAACACAAGTTAAAATTACAGAATGCCATCTGCCATTTATATGATAACTATATCGTTGAATGCTTTAAAAATCGTTTATTGATAATAATTAAACAGTGGAGTTTGTTAGGACAGGTGAGTAATATTAAGGTTTGTTATTCAGTTGAATACTAAATTTGATCATGAATATACAAAATGGATCTGCAGTATTTGATTCTGCCGCTATCAGGAGTTCGGTGCCTGAGCAAGTGGAAAAGTTAGGTGATACCGGGACCGATTATGGAAGCTCAGCAGCCACGAAAGATCAAGAGGATTCTTCTCAGGGCAAAGTCACTGATTCACTGAAGAGCTTTGTTCCTGCACTAGAAGAAGATGGAGGACTTAGAGTTTCTGTTGAGAGGACAAGTAATATAAAAGAGGTGCGTCATGCTCCACAAAATACACCTGCAGCCATCACTCCTGGGATTGTGGAACAAACAAAAGCTACTGATCCCATTCTAAAATTTGCTCAAGAACAAGAGACGATTCGAGGGCAACCTAAAATTGATTTAGAACAGTCCACAAGATTCGAGGAGGATCCTGATGCCCCCAAAAACAGACCTCAAGACCATGTTCCATCCAATTATGAAACAAAAGTCACTGATCCAACGGGTGAAGGTACCCTGTTTGTTAATCAGATAATTGAGCTCTTCCAACAATCTTACAACTAGATTGAATTACTTCTATGTATGTACATATGGATTTGCAGGTGCTCAAGCAATAGAAGTTACTGCTACTCTTCACCGTTTGGGCAAAATAAATCTCTCTGATGAATCAAAACCAGAAGCGGAAGGTGATCTTCATGCAAGACGGCATGATCAGTCCATCTTCTCCACTGGAAGCCATTATCAGTTCTCCCCTAAACCAACCCCATCCATAACCATAGTCTCCCAGGAGAGTCCTCAATCAGTTGCAGAAACACATGATCCCTCAAAATCCCAAGAGCACCCACATGCTGATACAGCAGAGAAAGCACCAGAACAGAGCAGTTATGCGCAGAAAATATCCTCTGCCACTTCTGCAATCGCAGAGAAAGCAAAAGCTGCCAAGAATGTTGCCGTTTCCGCACTAGGATACGGAGAGAGAGACAATGCTAAGGAACATGAAATCCATGATGAGCAAGAAAAGGCCAAGCCAGCATCACCAGTGGCATACGGGAAGAAAATTGCATCGACAGTCGCAGAGAAACTCACTCCCGTTTACGAGAAAGTTGCAGAGACAGGCAGCAACTTGATGTCGAAAGCAACTCGCACTAATAATGAAGCTGAAAGAGGAGTTCAAGGGAAACATAAATGGGTATCAGTAAAGGAGTATTTTTCAGAGAAATTGAGTCCAGGAGAGGAAGATAGGGCCTTGTCTGAAGTAATTTCAGAGGCTTTACATAAGCAAAAACATGAAACAGAGAAAACAGAGAAGAAAATTGGGAAAGTGAGAGAGTCGGAGAAGGTGAAGAGGCATCTGGGGAGTGCAGAAGAGAATTCTGGAGAAAGGGTAGGTCCAAGTTCTGTG
This sequence comes from Balakata baccata, assembly GCA_949630135.1. NCBI lineage: Eukaryota > Viridiplantae > Streptophyta > Magnoliopsida > Malpighiales > Euphorbiaceae > Balakata > Balakata baccata. The sequence goes on from CATIWF010140744.1 coordinate 24,995, forward strand.
AGTATATGTGGGAGTGCTGTGGTCGATAAACTTAAAGGGGTGGTTGGTTCATATTTTGGAAAAGCCATGGAGACTAATTCATCTCAGCAATCACTTGAAACCTCAACAGGTAGCACCATTTATCCTCAAAATAATTAGAAAAATTCTTCCACTACGTTTTCTTAATAAATAATTTGATGTTTGGATGAGCAGGTAATGAAGGGTATTCTACTTCTATGAGTGAAGAAGAAACAAGGGATAATAGACTGCAGGAATCAGGAAACTGAGCAATCTTAATTTGCAGAAAGAATGTGGCTTTTTCAAGGGAAAGGTGTGATTTGTGAGATAGTTGTGTGATTTAGAATGTTATGAATTATAATACAATTAAAAGTATAATGTCCGAGTAACTTTAAAGGTGAACAATAATATCCCACCAAAATAAAAAAGGGTGAACAATAATATTTTGAAATTCATGATCATATAATAGTACATTAATATTAATAATAAATATTATGATTTAAAATATATTACTAAATTAGAGGAAATTAAAATTTGTTAGGCGTAACATCATTTTGAAAAATTATGAATAAAATACCTTCAAAAAAAAAAAGCGTGAATAAAATAGCAATCTCTTTGAATATTTTGTTGCGAGCGACAAGTGCATAGGTTGCAAACTAGATTAAAGGCAACGGATAGCTGTCGCTAAATGTGTTACAGATTTGGAGTTTCCGGCTTAGCAACCTTCTGGGGACAAGAAATAGTCGCTAAAATTTGTGATTTAGTGTCAACTCTTCCTGTCGCTAAAAGTGTTGCAGCTGGTAAATAACATTTCCTCTCTCGCAAATGCTCATTTTAGATATTTTGCACTAATCAACAGTGAAACTTAAGTCATTCAACATTGCAAGTGCAGGGTATAACAATTTATCCAGCCTACAGGCATCAGAGTTGTCAAGTAAAAAGGCCATATCCATCTCTTCCCACCAAATAGACACAAACTTAATGTAATATAGAAATGATGAGAATCTTCAAGTGGCTTTTGGCTTTTCCCCATTCTTATACAATCCAGAAATTATCAGAATAATTTCAAACACTTTCACCTTGGCAGTCCTGCAACTCTCAAAACTGAATAATTTTTAACACTTTCACCGTAGCAGTCCTACCTCACAACGTACTAATCATATTTTCTGTAAAAGATTGAATTGAAGAACGCACATTAGATATGTTAAGTCTAAAATGCCATTTCTAGAAAATCAAAATTTGTTGGCTTATCCAATATATGATATTTATGTTATGTGTTGAAATGGGTATGAAATGCAAGCATTTTCCTCCCTCTCGAAAGTACCAAAAAGGGGGAAAAAAATTCCTTACCTTTAGTGCACTTCAAATTCAATGGATGCTTCTTTCATACAGATCTGATGACTGATATGCTCTTGCTTTAGCTGTTACGAAATCCAGTCTATCAAAGCAGTTCACCAAAGTCCATGATATAACAATCCGCTGCAGGCCCTCTATCTCACTAAGTTTTTAAGTTAAATGATATTTTGACTATTTACAGAATTAGTTCAAGTATCTGGGCGGGGCGGAGCGGATAGTTAGAGAAGTGGTCCACTCGCAATTTATATTTTGGACTCCCATTTAATGATGTACATAGTGAATATAAATGTTTATTAGTTTATTAAGAAATATTTATAACGAATAGAGTAAAAATTTATTGATTTTTTAAAAAATATTTATTACGAATAAAACTAAAGGTTTGTTAATTTATTAGAAATATTTATTAGTTTATTAAGAAAAATCTATTATGGATAAAATAAATATTTATTAATTTATTTAAAAAAAGTTTATTATGAATAAATTAAATATTTATTAATTTATTAATAAAATATTTATTAGTTTATTAATAAATATTTACTTTTATTTCTTTATGTATTTAATTTGATGGACAAAAAATGAATATTTATTGGTAAATTAATGAACTTTTATTTTATTTGTAAAGAATTTTCAGTTTTATAACTATAAATATTTTTTAATAAACAAATGAACTTTTAGTTTATTTGTAATGAATTTTCAGTTTATTCGTAATGAATCTCTCTCAATAAACTAATAAATTATTATTTTATTCCTAATAAACTTTTAATTTTATAACAAATAAATATTTATTAATAAACTAATGAGTTTTTACTTTATTTATAATGGACCTTTAATTTTATAACAAATTATGCTTTTTGAATTAACTAATGAATATTTATCTTATTCGTAATGAATATTTTTTAATAAACTAATGAACATTTTACCTAATGATAAATAATAAATATTTAAAAATAATATCACAGTATTTTGATAACTGTATAAATTTAATTTATTTACAAATTTGTCATTATTTCTCACGCGTACGATGAATCTTGATTCATAATGGTACATAGACTGGGATCCTTAATACAACAGCTTGCCCAGGCTAAGCCTGAGGATGTTGTTGTTGGGCTTATAAAAGTTATCTAAAGCCTTGTACAAGATAAACATATCTTATGGTCTCTATTTGATTGAATTGAATTACAATTTTTTTTTCACTATGCTGCATTAGGCAACAAATTAAATAGATCAGTGCAACTATGAGATATGATTTTAGTTAGATATTGAAACAATGAAACTTTTCTTCTATTGAATTAGTCTTAAGAATTTGAAATAAGCAGAATAAAAATAAAAATTTATATTTAAACTATTGATACTCGGGTTTAGAGGTAAATTAATTTATTAAAGTATTTAAAATTATCTAAAACTAGTTAAATTTCAAAAGATTTACCATTAAATCAGAAATCACCTCAAGCCCTCAGCGATAGCCATACCGTTTTATCATTTTCTTCTCCAAAAATAAAATTAAAAGGTTGACTTACCCTACGTGGTATTGATTCATTGGTTTTTTCCAATAATATTCTCTTCCGAGAAACAACAGATTGCCTTCCTTAATCCCCCGTCTGTACAGTAACTCAGTTAGGTCTCTCTTCTACTTCGGCTTCCTTGCATTAACAAAACCCCTACAGAAACAGAAAACCAAAAACCCTGCAAGGCAACATTAGAACCCGGATACTGACAAACTGGTTTTATCCAGGTAATTTTCATTCTGAAAATCTATTACAGTATGTTTTTGCATAGTTTGGTCGATTTACCAAGCTGTATCATCTCTGTTGTATGAATATTTCCGGTGGCAGATAATCCTTTTCGAGCTACTGGGTCTGTTTTTTTTTTTTTTTCTATCTAATGGGCATATCTCCATTCGATTTTGTAAGGCATGTTAAGCTCTCTGCATCTAGAAATGCCAGCCTGTTGGTGGGATTATTACATTTGTTAAGTAGTTCAAGGTTACAAACATCATGGGTCTAATATACTCGAAGGATGAGTACTGTTGCTCTATATTGCACAAGGATGGTTCATAAATTTTCCTGCCTTTTGTTTATCTCAAGAAAATTATGTTATTATAATTTTAATGGTGATAAAATTGATAATGGGTTTCAGTTCATTGAGGAACCCATGAGGAGAGTATGGAAAAGTTCGGATTTTGATTCTCGTGATTCTGAATACCTCGATGTGCCTTCTGAATATTTTGAGGAGGACCATTTCTCCCCAAGGCAGCATTTTATTGGGAATGTGAAAATGGATGCTGTTAGAGTAATTGATATTTTACAACAAGATGGCCCTGGATTTGATGCGAAAGCAGCTCTCAGTGAGCTGCATATAAGGGTCTCAGGGCTTCTTGTCCGGGAAGTCCTTGTGAGGATTTTGAGAAACATAAATTCTGAGAATAGAACAAGATGTGCGAAATTAGGTTTTAAATTTTTTTTGTGGTCCAGTCAGCAAGAAAATTACAGGCACACAGGAAATACGTATCATCTGATAATGAAGATATTTGCAGATTGTGAAGAGTATAAGGCAATGTGGAGATTGCTTGATGAGATGGTTGAGAATGGCTTCCCAACTACAGCAAGAACTTTTAATATATTGATATGTACTTGTGGTGAAGCTGGTTTGGCTAGGAAAGTTGTGGAAAGGTTCATTAAATCAAAAAATTTCAGTTATAGGCCGTTTAAACACTCTTACAACGCTATCCTGCATGTACTTTTTGCAGTTCGTCACTACAAGTTGATAGAGTGGGTATATCAGCAAATGCTAGTTGATGGTCACTCCCCAGATACTCTTACTTATAATATTGTTATGTGTGCAAAATATAGATTGGGGAAGTTAGATCATTTTCATAGATTGCTCAATGAAATGGGTACGAATGGATTTTTTCCAGACTTTCACACCTATAATATCCTTCTCCATGTTCTTGGTAAAGGAGACAAGCCAATTGCTGCACTTAATCTTTTGAATCATATGAGGGAAGTAGGTTTTGATCCCAGTGTTCTTCACTTCACTACATTGATAGACGGGCTGAGTCGGGTTGGAAATTTGGATGCATGCAAGTATTTTTTTGATGAAATGATAAAAAGTGGATGCTTGCCTGATGTTGTTTGTTACACTGTAATGATCACAGCATATGTAGTTGCTGGGGAACTTGAAATGGCTCAGGCAATGTTTGATGAGATGATAGCCAGGGGTCTATTACCAAATGTATTTACCTATAATTCTATGATTCGAGGGCTTTGTATGGTGGGGAGGTATGAGGATGCCTGCTCCATGCTCAAGGAAATGGAATCCAGAGGATGTAATCCCAATTTTCTCGTGTACAGTACCCTAGTGAGCAATTTGAGAAATGCTGGTAAGCTTTCTGAAGCTCGTAAAATAATAAAAGAGATGGAAGAGAAGGGGCGATATGTATCAAATTTCAAGGGATATAGGAGATAGTGAAGTAATTGAAAATGTATCATGGAGAATTTTCAGCTGTAAGATAACATTCATAGGTTCAGCTCAGGTTGGCAACTTGTACCTGCAGCCTTTGATAGATGTCATGAAAATTGAAGGGGTAACCATACACATTTTCTTTCCCTTGTCATTCTTTTTCTCATGCAATTGAGAATCTAATAGAAAGCTAAATATTCCTTTTATTTCATTGCTTGTTTCTGCCCTTGGTTAAGTACTATTGTTATTTGAGAATTCCTATGAAGCAACTTATGAGATGTAGTTGCATGATCCTCTGCTTCGTATAATGTTATTGCTCAAATCCAATTTTCCTTTGTGCTAACTAACATATACAGGTAGTGACTTCTTAGTTGTTGACTTATTGCCTTGTCTCTGTTACATCTTTAATTATGATGATGGTAAATTCCTTTGTAAGCTGAAGATCAAAACTAATACTAACGGGAACTTAAATTTGAAATTTTACTGTGAACATGTAATTGTTAATTATTGTCCCCAGAGGTGATGATAATATGGTAATTCATTGAAAATTTTGCTTTAAAGAAAAAAGCAAATTATGTATTCTAAACTGACTCTTCCATTTCATTGGGTTGGTAGAAATTAGTGACTATGTTATTTTGATTAGTAAATATAGTATATGTTGAATATTTTAAAAAGAAAGATAAAGTGGTGGTATATACTGGAAAGAATCCTGGTTAATTTTTTTGGCCTATATTTCATTGTGAAATAATATAATAAAAACAGGATTGTGGTTGTGTCCCTCAAGAAAACTTACTGACATGTTGCCTTTTCCTTCCGCTGGTTTTAATCTTGGCCTGATTGATTGATGTACTACTTTAAGGCAATTAATTTTGCTTATGTTTCTTTTGTGCCTTCTTGATTTTTAGTTTTAATAGCATTTAATTTGTCATTCTCAACTTCATGCCTCATATAGAGTTCTCAAATTTTGTTCCACTTTGGAGTGTGGAGCTACATATTAAGAAGAGAAGTGCAAAGGAAAAGTTCAGAATATTTGGGGTTGTATTTTGCCATTCCATCAATGTGACCTAAACTCAAAGTTTGTTTCCAATCTTGTGTTATAGTTCAGTCAAATTTATGTAACTCCATTGTTTACAAAGTAAACATTAATCCCAAACTATTTTGGATGCCTGTGTGGATCCTTTTAGGACTTACGTAAATCACTCAACTCTTTCTTTATTGAAAAATTCCTTGGCCAATTCTAGATCCACCAGAATCTTAGACCTTTTGGTGGATTCCATGTTTTAGCTTTGTCTTTTCGACATATTGGGATTGATATTGAGAATTACCTAATGCTAGGATTTGCGTGTTTTGGGTTCAAGATTTCAGGAGGGGTTCTTTTTTTTTTTTTTCACTCTCAAAAATTCTAAAAAGGTGCTAAAGAATAAATGGTGAAGGTTGCAATTACACTGCTAAAGGTAAGGTAACACTGTAGCAACAAATACATTGTTTAGGATAATGAAGATGGCATACATAATTAGAGATTTAATGGCTATTTGGTTTTGATGCTGCAGCTGCTATTTGTCAAATGCACAGTTTGATGATGGACAAAATAATGATGATCTGGTAATGGCACTGGGAATGGTTGCATGACGAACTGATTAGGAGCTCTTTTGCATTTTCGCCAGTATTTGAGATGGAGTTTTGATGATTTTTTTGAAATCAATTAGAGATCTACATTAGCCGCTAAGTATTCGTGCTGATGCTGCCATTTGTCAAAGGTATGGCTTGAGGATGGGCTAAATGGTGATGATCTGGTGAGGACACTGGGAATGGTTGCATGGGAAACTGATTTAGAGATCTTCTGCAAATCCTTGTTTATTTTTTTCTGCAGTATTGAAGTGGAGATCAGATTTTTTTGTGAAATCAGCTGATTCAAGAACTCTTGGTTTTTAAACTAAACCTTTATTTTTCTGCTGAATTGAACTGGATAAAAACTCAAATTTTCTCATAGGATGTCTGATTAGCATACATGACAAGAGAGTTTGGAACTGAGCTTCTTGGTCTCTTTTTCTTAAGGTCGCAATCACTGAAGATGTTGGTGGTTCTTTACAAAATCGCGTATTCCCCTGTATTACTACATACCCACATCAGGATCAGATGCAATATTTGGTAATGATATCAATAGTTGTGTTTGCTAATTTGTTCCTCAGATGTTTCAGTACCCTCATCTTATATTATCTTGTTTAAGTGACTTGTTCAGTTTAATTCTAGTAATCTAAGACTAATTTGTGACAAAGGAATCCTTTTGTAAGAGCATGTAATTGTCGCACAGAATGTCAATCAAGAAAAAGGCAGTAGATAAAGTGACGAATAACCAGTCTTTCTAATATCTCATGCAGGTTCCCTGTTCATTTGAAGTCCAAATCACTGTTGATGAAGTTGCATAATGACAAAGAGTTTAGGCCTATGCACTATCTGATAGCTTCAACTTGGTCATCAAAGCAGAGGTCATAACTTATCCAATCTATGTTTCTGCCCTCTAAAATTTAAAAATGTCTCAGTTACTAGCAACCTGATACTAGTGGATACCGATGACGCTGCAATTTTTATTCTTTTTATATGCAGCAATTCTTTTCGGTTTCTGCTATTCTCCTCCTGCATGCCCCTATTTTGTGGTATCATTCTTGCCAGAGCTTGTTATTAACATGAGACCCATGGGCGGACCCATGCATAGCTGAGTGGGGTCAATTGACCCCTTGAAATATTTTTTTTTTTCATATTATATATACATATTATATATAAATTATAATCTAATCCCACTAATGTCTTCCATTTTTTCTTTTTTTTGTGTGTATCAATTTCCATTTTATTTATGTGGGCAAACTATTTGGCTACAACTTACTTACATGGGTAAAACTCTCATCGATTATTTATGCATCAATAGTTAGATACATGTCATTGTGCTGAATATACAATTCTTCTAATTCCGAAAAATTTTTAGATAGATCGAGTTTAACACGTCATCCGTAAACCAACTCAATCACACAATGACATGTATGCAACTAATAAGAATAAAACAATAAAATGCATGTTATTGTGTGATTATATTGGTCTACAGATAATGTAGTAGATCTGGTAATTCCAATTCCCAATTTGCACCCATGTTGAAAAATTCTTTTAACCAATAATCTTATAAATTTGACTTAATTTTTATCATCCTTAAATAATAATTAAAAAAAATAACCAAATAGAATGTTTGATTCCTACATTGAAAATGATGTTTTTTATCATATTTCTGATGAAACTGTAATATTACCAAAATATGAAAACTCGAAAGAAATAATTGTAATTGGTGACCGAATGATATAAAATTTATTATTAAAATATTAATATTTTATTATTTAATTTTGATCCCACTAAAAAAATTGGCTGGGTCTGCCTCTGAATTGAGACCCGATTCTAATATTTCATTTGTTAGCAGTGCTGGAAGCGTTCAGCTCCACTTAAAGGCATATAGAAGCATGGAAGTGGCATCACTTCACAATCTTATTTCCATTGAAAGCACTGTGAAAGTAGCATGTGAAGATGGTAAAGTGGAAACTTATAGTATATATCATAATTTTCTGAACATTTCTCCCAGTTTTGCTGCAGGAATGCAATCTTCGTGTTGTCGACAAGAATCTTTAATTGCTTTCAATCCTGCCGAATGGGCGGAATACTGATAATCAGTAGTAGAATATATGTTATATCTTGTTATTCCTTGTTTCTTATTGACATTAAGTTGTGAGGTTTCATGGTTTGCATTATTCTCATAATTGGCAAAAATTAATAGGTGAAAAAGAAAAATATATTTTCATAGTCTCGCATGAATTGAAAATCCATATAGATTGCATCATGGTTTCTGAAAACAGAAGTGGTAGTACTTGCGTGCGAATTTTAAATTTATGGGTTGCTATTATTAATTTATGATGTTGTCATTTTCCATAGATAACATGCGTGTCCTAAGGCATTCTCTTCACTGGTCCGGAGTTTGAAAATGGGGTTTTACACGTCTATACTTTGCTATTATCGTCATTTCCAGCTAAGCATTCTCCTGGCATTTGATACAGTCCAAAGCATATGGTTTATTGTCAATTGTCATGCTAATGACACGGTTGGCCCACCAAATATGAAGTTTAAGCCTAATAAGACCAAACTCAAATTCCTTTCCCCTTCCTTTTCATTTGAAAAAAAAGAAAGAGTTTTTCTTGAACCTTCTTTTATTAATTTACTGGTTCTTTTGGAAGAGAAAGAAGGAAAAGTTGCACTTCCCATAATATTGTTTAAATATATTAGTATTCTCTATGCCTTTTTGTTTTCTTATGATTTAGGCTGCTAGAGAACTTGAAAATTTTGTGATCAAGAGTGATCAGTAATCATGCCACTCTTCTAGTGCCAATGCAACTTTGAGGGTCAGGAATGACGCAATTTTCTCATTTTATTATAGCGACCCTTTCCCTAAAAGGAATTAGGAAGAGGAAACTATTGATGCCTAAAGCCATTAATTGACAAAAACCAATTATTTTGTATTTTCTCAAGTATCATTTCCGAAATATTTTTTTTTTCCTTCAATTTTGGAAGACACCCACCATTCACAAAAGGGCTTAGTTGCATTTCTGAGTTATATTAGAGGCAGTAAATAAAAATTGCAATGCTTATACATTCTCTGTTCGAAAGTGAAAATGGACAAACGCTACCTGACTAAGACCATGTGAAAAATAGCAGAACAGCAGGCTTGCACTAGCCCTTTTGTACTCTTTTTCTGAAATAATTTTGCAGCATATATTCTAGTAATTTCTTTTTTGGTTCAAGAAACTTAATACTCATTTAATACCAGATGAGAATGGAAGCAGAGTCTGATGAATTCTGTGATTTACTTTTTCTCCTCCTTCTTCTCTTCTTTCTTCTCTTCTTTCTTTTCTTCCTTCTTCTCTTCCTTCTTTTCTCCCTTTTTCTCCTCTTTCTTTTCTTCTTTAGCAGGCCCAACTGAAAGAATCTCAACTTTACCAACTTTCTTCAACTTCTTCGCCACTGCCACTGCGTCCATCTGCCCTATCACTGTTAGCTTTTGATCTTTCAGATCCGCAGCAATCGAATCAACCCCTGTAGAGAAAAATTATGCAAAATTCCACTTTCAACTTCAACTTCCTAATAATTCCATGAAAAAATTGAAAACAAAATAATAGCAAAAAAAAAAAAAAAAATCTGATACTTTCAAAGGGAAAGTGAGGAGATAAACATCTTTACGGAACGAAAACTGGAGAGAAAATGGGAAAGAAGAAATACCATAAATATCAGCAGCAGCTTCTATTGCCTTCTGCTTAGTCTTATCATCAGTCATGGTCATTACCTTTAAAACCACCTTCATCTGCTACAACAAATTCCAGCAGAAAAATTAATAGAAACACCTGAAAAATCTTTTTTTTTTTTTTTTCCTTTAAATTTTACTTTTCATATAACTGTAAGTTGCTTATGGTTGCAAAGAAGCATTAACCAGATAATAAAAGCAAAAAAGGAGAATCATGGACAACGTTAAGCTGTAATAAAAGAAGGTACCTGAGCCATCAGACAAGGAAGACAACATGCAAACCTTAAACTCAAAGAAAGCAAAACAGATCGATGAATTTTTGAAAATATGGCCCTTGCCCTTTTAAACGGGTTTGCGGAGTACATTCTAAGAAATTATTAGGTAAGACAGAATCAGTCACATTATTTACGGACAAATTCAATCATATAATAATATATATTTTATTATTTTAAAATCGATGAAATTTTTAAAATATAGCCCTTACCCTTTTTAAAAGAGTTTGCGGAGTACATTCTAAGAAATTACTAAATAGGTAGACTCTGTCGTATTATTTATAGACCAATTCAATTATATAATAACATATATTTTATTTTTATTAATATATATATATATAAATAATTTGGTTTAGAAAATCTAGGCTATGGAACTTATCCTATATGCTACAGGTGGAACTGGGTACTTTCATAGAACACGTGGCGATATCGTAAGGCATGCTTGACAAATTTGAGCCACCTGATTGGTAGAACAATAGACCTTTGTATTTTTCTTTTTTTACAAAAAAAAAAAAAAGAGGCTCGAGCATTGCTTTTAGTGTTAGTAATTCCAAATACTTGAAATAAATTGAAAAGAAAAATGAACAAATACAAACGTTTTGGGTGCAGTGATATCAGACAGAAATGAAATGCCTGACTCATTTTCCATTTTCTCAAGCTATTTCAACCAAAATTATTTGCTTAGTGGAGATTCATACGTATGCATTCATTGTCGAATTAATTTAAATAAACATGATTGAATTGAAAGTGGTGTAAATTTTAATCATTGTAAGCATTTTAAATTGGTGAAATTTCCAATTTGAAATAATTGAATTTGAATGAATTAATATGAGTGTTGATATTGTTTGGGGAAATAGATAAGGAATATAGACGAACTTAGTTTGTGGTAGCTAATAAAACTATTTATCTATTTTTTATAGAAATTCTGGTTTTACAGTAATTTTAAAATAATTTCTAAATTTATATGAGATTTTAGTGAGTTGGCAACAGGAAAACCAAAGCCTGCAAGTTGGCACTATTCCGTGCGCTAGCTAGTTAAAGCGGCGCACCAAAGATGAGAAGCGCCTAATGGCACACTTTTTTTTTTTTTTTTATAATTTATTCCTTATAAATTATGTTGGCCACCATAATTTTTTTTTTCTTTTTTTAGATGTTGGCCACCTTAATTTAAGGTTACGTATTAATTTTTTTCATGCATGTATTCATTTAATTTTTTAAATTGTACTCTAATTAATTTATTATTTTTATTAATTAAATTTATTGATTAATTTTTGGTTAATTAATTTTTTCTTTCAAAAATAAAGATATATAATTTAATTAAAATAAATTAAATTTACTAGTTAATGAATAAAATAAATGTATAAATAAGAATTTAAAATTTAATTATGCATTAAGTAAAATTTAATGAATAAAAATTTATAAATTTATTTAGTGATTAAAAATATAGAAATAAATTGTGATGGACTGATATAGTCCTCTTTGATATCTAGTATCAAATACTTATATCTATCAAACAAGAATCTCATGTCTGATCACGATTACTATTTTTATCATTTATTAACTAGTAAATTTAATTTATGTTAATTAATTTATAAATTATGTATCTTTATTTTTGAAAGAAAAAATAATTAACCAAAAATTAATAAATAAAAAAATAATATAATTATAGTACAATTTAAAAATTAACAAAACATAAATTTAACTAGAGTGCCAAGATCTACCAAAAAAAGAAAAAAAATCCGGAATTAAAAAAAAAGGCTAAAATCTACCAAAAAAAGAAAAAGAAAAAATAAGGTGGCATCCAAACCGTGCGCTGGTCTTGACTATTTTATTTTCAACTCAACTAAAATTACCATAAATTTGAAATTCTGAAAAAAAATCCTAAATTGGTAAATAGTTTTTTTAACACACCAAACTACCAAATGTTCCCAAGAAGATGGCTTAGCGGCTTTGTAAATGTCGAGCATGATTCAATGAGATACATGTGAATGCGACAAATGTCACATAGCTTTTCAAAAAAAATTTATATGAGAAAAAGTTTAAATACAATTTTAAATTGAATTTCAAAATATTCTAATCACTTTGAATAAATTAACGGAAAAAAAATGTTGAAACCATATAAGTTTGAGATTGCCGTTGAAAATTTTAGAAGTATATTTTGAATATTTTTTATTTAATTAACTAATTTTTTTAATTTTTTATAAATTGTTTTTTTAAATATATTTTTGGAAAAAAAAATCTATTTATCTGCTTTTATTAAAAATAATTTTTAAAACTAAAAAAAATTAAAAATACAAAATTTTTTTCAAAAAATATATTTTTTTCAAACACAATATTAAATAAGGTCAAAGAAAGATTCTGAATAGTACAACTCAGGGTTCAAACAGAAAAATTTTTTTATATAGATTAAATTTATTATATTATTTATAAACTAATATAATTATTTATTAATATATATTTAATTATTTTATTAATTAATATGAATATAATATATATGTAAGTTAATAAATAATTAAATTAGTTTATAAATAATATAATTAGTTATTCTAAAACTTTCTCCTCAAACTGGTCAAGCTAAGCTCTTCTATTAATTTCTTTAATAAATAACTTCTCTGACTCTGCACAATATTTGAGGTTATAACTTATAAATAAAGGAAATTTGAAAATCAGATTCCCAACACAGAAACTGCTGTGGCCAAATACTGGTTATTTCAATATTTTTTGTTTAATATATATTAAAATATTTATATTTTATTTATTTATATTGTTCAATTTATATTAAAATACAATTATTTTCAATATAAATTGAAACAGGTCGGAACGAATTATAACAAAAATAATTGAGATAAATACCTTTTTTTTTTTTTAGCTTTAATTGATAAGACATTGGTAATATTAAATTAAATTATATTTTAATTTAATTTAATTAACCAATAATTTGCATTTGACAAAATAATTTATTTAGAAAAAATCTATCCAATACGAAAATAGATGTTTCCTCATAAGCTTGTTGAACAAATAGTAAAATTTTTTTTTTCTCAATTTAAGTTAATCATTCATAGGGCAATTTAGAAAATTCCAAATTCACCAACAAACATTAATTAAAATCTATTTACTTAATGGGTAGAAGAAAATCCTGAAGCAACCATAAAGAGTTGAGCAGAAGAACGAAGGCGAATTCAATATTAAAATCCTTCCTAAAACAAAAAAAAAAAGTGAACAGAGGATAATTACATAATAGAGCAAGCATGTGGGTTATCGTCGCTGAAAATGGAAGCAATGGCCTCATCAGAAGCAACAGCAACAGAGTAAACAGCAGGAGTTTGGAAGAAAGAGTGAACACCATTGCTTCCCACATTCCTGTAATTGTCATAGTAATGATTCACAATGTAGGTTGGATATTTGTAAAACGATGCAAAATGAGAGTATCCTGGAAATGGCCACGCTTCTGCTGCTTTCCCTGCTCTTTTTATTGCTTTCAGCACCTTCTTTTCTTCTAATGCATACCCTCTCACTGTTATTTTTTGTATTTCCATTTCTATTTCCACTTCTTCCACCCCTGTTCAGTTTTTTCCTTAAATTATTCTGATAGCTTTATTTCTTTGGAAGAGGGAAAAAAAAAAGAAAAGAAAAGGCAAAGGCAAAGGCAAAATACCTTTGAGCTTGAAAAGAGCTTTCTTCAACTTGGAAGCACAGCCCTCACAGTCAAGGTTGGGAACTCTCACCTCTACCATCTGCATGCAAATGCCAACAATTTGTCAGTGTGTTTGAGTGAATGTATGAGAGAGATACAGAGAGAGTGAGACTCACAGACATAGCTGATTTTAATTAGCCAAAAAATGAAGAGATGGGAGTCTTGTATATGTTGTTGCCTTGTTGGTGTAGTGATGAATATGCAATAAAAAAAAGCTCAAAAGTGGAATAGAAAGGGCCAGAGAAAAGAGAGTTATTGGGTATTGAAATGAGAGTAATTCACGCGTGGATTAGGAAAGCGTGACCTGCCTGAGTCTTTATTACCAAACCTCATTCTGTCATTCCCTTTTCTTCTCTGTTTAAGTGCACTCTGTCACGCTCTCTATAATGGGCTTTTTTTTTCCTCAACCATCCGTAATTTAAATTTACACTGAATAGATTTGTTAAGTAAAATGTTAAGACTCTCAAATTTTAAAGGTGCGCTGTATTCAGAGTTCGAAGTAAATTGTTGAACTCTCAAATTTTAAAAGTGCAATGTATCAAAAGTTCAAATTCAAAACCTATGTTAAGAGAGAAAGAAACTTACTATCCATCGCTCTTCTAGCAAGTAGCCAAGTAGTTAACCAATGGCTCTGTTCGAGTAAATTTTTTTTTTTTCAGTCTCTCACATGTAAAGGAAAAACTGAGACAGCTTTACAGAAATTTCTGTAAAGAGGCCAACTGGATCCAAAGGTCAAACCGTTAAAGGAAGTACAGGGAGTTCTTAAACTGCATCCAGCAAAGATCTGAAGAGTGCTTTATGGTGGTTAATTTTGTAACAATGAAAACATAAAAAGACGCAGCAGAAGCAGTCCCCACAACCACAGGGGAAATATATATTCTCTTAGAAAAGCTGCAAAAGTTGAGATAGATTACATCATTCTTTTCTGTGCTGTCAACACTAATAGAAAAGCATACAGAGTTGATAGTTTTTTGGGAGCCTTTTTCACTGCATAATTATCACAGTAATTATTGATGGATTTTGGAGAGGAAGCATTTATAATTTCAATCACTCAAAAATCAAAATTTCTAAACGTAGCAGTATAATATCTCCACCTTTTCATTAAGGAAAGGCGAAGTTTCTTTAAGTCTATAATTGGGCATGGGTCGCCCCCAGCTCCATTAAGTAAAATGAGGGCCTGGGCAGATGCCCTTTAACTTCCCAGAATCCGGCTTGGTCCACTACCTTGAACACGAGTTTAGGTTTTGGGATTTACCCTTTTATTTTTTATTTTTTCCCTTTTTTCAAACGAAAAGAAAAAACTAAACGAAAGCAGCTTTACCTCAAGTAGCTCGATGCCTCTACATAACGCATAAGCTTTAACATAACTCTAAATAAGTGCATTAGGATTGGTCATATAGAGCATAGGATCCGTTGGGGACCCTCAACCGAAATGGTAAGTGAGGCGGGTTGCCTACTTTGTAAGTATTGCCACAGTGTGCCATTTGGCCAATTTAATACCGACCAAAAGCTGCGTCAAGCTTCGTGATTCATTAATTCAGCTTCCAAGCACGTTTTTCGTCCTCTTTTATAAGCCGTAAATAATAATATTACATTACATCACAACCATTTTATGGACAAAATGACAATGTTATTTTTTTGTAATTTCTTTTACTTGATTTTATTCGATTACAATGTTCTGGCTGCCATAAAAAAATTCAGAATCACCACAATCTTATTTTGAAGAAATTAGCCTAGTCAGGCTCTGGAAGAATTACTTCACGTTCGGAGGAAGGCAGAGAATAAAGGAGAGTAAAATGCAGCAGAGAAATTTGGCCAACGGATCTGGGGTTTTTGGCTATTTCATTGAAATAATCAAGCGGCCATTCATGCATTCCCCTGTTAGATCCTCAATCGTTTCCGTTTTGCTTATCTTCCTGCTCGTCGGAGCGTTAGTCTACACGCGCTTCCTTCTGTTAAATGTAAGTAATTTCACATTATTCATGTCGTCTCCCACAAAATAAATTTCACATTCTCTTCCTTCGGCGAATTTGCTAGGCAGTACTGTATGCACACAAACTTACATTCATAAAAGCAGTTAAACGATGTCGTTTGCAGCTAGTGTTACTTGGTCACATCAGATCCGAATCACATGCTTGATTTGTGGTAAAAAGTTCGTTTAACTAAGCTAATAGTAAGCTGATTGGCTCGGTTTGACTTTTTCACTTTGAATACCACGTGGTAGGGTATTACTGGCAGCTCGGCTGCGAAGTCCGCATTGACTACTCAAACAAACAGCATAGGCTCTACTGAAATCCCCAGAATGCCCCATACTAAAATTGAAATCCCACTCGACTGCAATGCACTCAACCTCAGCGGAACGTGCCCCAGAAACTACCCGACAACCTTTGTACAAGATCCCGGTCGTCCATCATCTCCGACATGTCCAGCGTACTTCCGGTGGATCCACGAAGATTTACGGCCATGGGCTAGGACAGGCATCACGAGAGAGATGGTGGAGAGAGCTAAAGCGACAGCGAATTTCAGATTGGCGATAGTGAACGGCAGAGCTTACCTAGAGACGTACGAGAAGGGTTTTCAGACCAGAGACGTTTTTACGTTGTGGGGAGTACTACAGCTGTTACGTAGGTACCCCGGCAGAGTGCCTGATTTGGAGATGATGTTTGATTGTGTTGATTG
Source organism: Balakata baccata (assembly GCA_949630135.1). Lineage (NCBI taxonomy): Eukaryota > Viridiplantae > Streptophyta > Magnoliopsida > Malpighiales > Euphorbiaceae > Balakata > Balakata baccata. The sequence goes on from CATIWF010140744.1 coordinate 41,778, forward strand.
GCCGGTCATCAAGTCCGTATATCATAGTGGGCCTAATGCCCCGGCTCCACCGCCGCTGTTTCGTTATTGTGGGAATGATGACACATTGGATATTGTTTTTCCTGATTGGTCCTTCTGGGGATGGTAAGTATGACCTTATCGCTTTTCTTCTACAATTACCATATTTAATATTTCATCACTGTCGCCATCACATAAAACAATTTGATGCATTAACTAATAGCAAAGTCTATTACATTTTAGTTTTCTGGTGAATTCGAGATTATCAGAATTGAGTACTAGAGCTAACGTTTCTCTCGAAATTATCATCCCATCCATTGGTAAAGGATAATATAATCTTGTTGTTAGTGTGATTGTGATAGTTTAATTTGGAAAATTACCCATTTTTATTTGTGAACTGAACTGAGCCCCAATGGTAGAGGTCATTCTACCTTAATCAGAAATTTGGAATTCAAGTCTAATACGAAATACATTTAAAACTTGGAGAGGGAGCTCTTTACCCTTTTAAGAAAAATGTAGAATGCAGTACTAGTTAATGCTTGTTACACATGATGTGGTAAATAATTGTAGATTGGGCAGGGCGGAGACAAATATAAAGCCATGGGAGCATATACTAAGGGACCTAAAAGAAGGCAACGAGAGGAGTAGATGGATGGAAAGGGAACCTTATGCTTATTGGAAAGGGAATCCAGATGTTGCTGAGACGAGGCAAGATCTTATTAAATGTAATGTCTCCCAAGAACACGACTGGAATGCTCGTTTATATAGACAGGTACTATCTCCAGATGCTATATATATATATATGCACCTTTCAACTTTCACTAGTTTAGATGCCCCTCTTCAGCTTGTCTTTTATTGACTACTTCACAAATATAATTCACCATTAGGAATTTAAATGCCAATTCTTTATGGGCTTCCATTACCATTACTCTCTCAAGAATTCTTCAATTGTTGATTGCTAAGAGATAATTAAAGATTGTAAGATTAATTTTGAATGCTATTGCAGGATTGGATCCGGGAATCACAGCAAGGATACAAGCAATCGGACTTGGCGAACCAATGTGTTCACAGGTGAAGATTTTCATATTGTTATATGGATCATTACTTTATTTGTTGTTTGCCTATGGCTAACCATGCCATCTTCAATATGTAATATTTATGCAGATATAAGATCTATATTGAAGGGTCTGCATGGTCAGTGAGTCAAAAGTATATTCTGGCCTGTGATTCAGTTTCCCTTATCGTAAATCCCCATTACTACGATTTCTTTACAAGAGGTTTAATGCCAATTCACCATTATTGGCCTATAAGGGAGGACAGCAAATGCAGATCTATTAAATTTGCAGTTGACTGGGGTAACAGCCACAAACGAAGGGTAATAACGAAAGTCTAAGTTTACTCGAAAATTTTACGGCTATATAATCATATATAGAAACTAATCTGACCTGAGATTTTAAGTCATCTTATTTTCTAGTTACACATTCCAATTCAGTTTTTCTCTGTGAAATGATATATCAGGCGCAGGCCATCGGAAAGGCAGCAAGTAAGTTCATTCAAGAGGAATTGAAGATGGAGTATGTGTATGATTACATGTTTCATCTCTTAAATGAGTATGCTAAACTATTGACGTTTAAGCCCACGATACCGCAAAATACTACTGAACTTTGTTCAGAAACAATGGCTTGCCCGAGGGCTGGAATAGAGAAGAAATTTATGATGGAATCAATGGTGAAGGGTCCTACAGAAACAGGTCCCTGCAACATGCCTCCTCCCTATGATCCTTCATCTCTTCTTGCAATTATAAGGAGAAATGTAAATGCGATAAAGCAGGTCAAGTTATGGGAAAATAAATTCTCGCAGAATGTAAACAAGCAGTCCGAGACATTTTAGCATACAAAGATCATCATTTCTAGGCTTAAGTTTTGCAGGTTTTTAACCCCTTTCTTCATATAATAGGAAAATTTTCACCCAATAAATATCAGTAACATAGCAAGCTAGATTCAGAAATTTTTTCCTTTTTTTTTTAAAGAGCAGATTCAGCTCAAATTGGCATTAAATTCAGAATATTCATTATCAAAAGAAATAAATAATTTTAAATGATAAAAAAATTCTTCCCGCCAAAAGTTTTTGGATATTAGCCAACTAGTTTAATTAGTTTCATAAGAAAAATAAAATTATATTTCTTCCGAAAAGACTTCGATTTGATTTACTTTTTCAAGTATATCAGTTAGTAATATATTCATAATTGTCAAGGAGCAACCTGGGAATTTTTTTTTTTCTTTATGGATTACGCACATTTGCAACTTGCATACTGCTTATACTAAAATCCAAGTTTAAAAAGGAAAAAAAAAAAATGTCGACCAGCCTGCCTTCATTATGTAGTTGTTATACCATTCACCCACTAAAAGCCAATTCATACGTGTGGAATTAATAACGTTAATTTTCGTTCATGTAAATATATTATTTTATAATTGTATATTCATTATTTTAATAGTTGTATATTTATTATTTAATAATTGTAGATATGTTATTGTATAACTGTAGATTTATTAACTGTTTTCATGAATCAATTTTGTATTTTCTTGTATATTTGATTATTTACTTACTAGATTTAGATTCATTATTTAATAACAGTAGATACATTATTTTATAACAGTAGATTCATTATTTAATTTCATAAATTTCTTTCATCTTTTCATTAATGTTTGTTATTTGCTTACCAAATTCGGATTCATTATTTTACAATTTTAGATACATTATTTTATAATTTTAGATACATTATTTGAATAACTGTAAATTCATTATTTAATAACTGAAAATTTATTATTTTATTACTGTAGATACATTATTTGTTTTCATGAACTAATTTTGTCTTTTATTGTATTTTTTATTATTTGCTTATCAAGTTCTTGTAAATATATTATTTTACAATTGTACATTCATTATTTGTTTTCATAAATTTCTTTCATCTTTTCAACTATATTTGATTATTTACTTAATATATTCAAATTTATTATTTAATGACTGTAAATACATTATTTTATAACTGTAAATGCATTATTTGCAATCAAACAAAGAATCACAAAAAAATGAATATAATAAAAAATAAGAAATCCAATAGCAGAAAAATAATAAAAAAAAAGAAGAATTCAACTATCTTATAAATCAAATTCTCACAAATCGCATTGTCAACCAGAAAATGTTCATATATTTGCAATTAAATAAAAAGATTAGAAAAAAAAACAAATTACAGTAAGAATAGAAAAATAAGAAGAAAAATATAAAAAAACTCCTGTGAAAATCGTAGAAAAAGAGAAAAGAAATCGCAGAAAAAAAAAAAAAGAAAAAAAAAATCCAGCACATATAATACTACATGTAGTATTGGTTGGTACATTTAGGACTTCTCTCGCTGGACCTAATTATAAACAATTAGCAATTGCATGACCAAAGTCCTCGTGAACGCCCGCGCCACTTGGCCAGTCGGCCGCGCATATAATAATGTATCCACTAGTCATGAAAGTCAAGCATCCTTTTCGTTGCTAAAAACATTCTTTACAATATTTTCTAAACCACACCACTGATCATTTTTCTTTCTTATTATGTCAATAATATGTATCATTTATAAACTAATTAATTCAGTTATTTATTGATATATATTTAGTTATTTTATTTTTATTAATTAATATGAATATAATATATGCATATTTTAATAAATAATTAAATTAGTCTATATATATTATGATAAATTTAGTCTATCTAAAAATTTTTCGTCTCATCATCTCAATCGAGCATAAACTGTGGACCGTTCCTTAATTACATATAATTAACTGAATCTAGACATTTAAAAACCTTGTATTTTTGCAGTGCTGTCTTATTTCATATTCTCGAACCGATCTGATGTTGTCAATTGCTTTAGTATTATTTTATGATTTTGATCTTGAACATATCCTACCAAGTTTTGGCTGCTAGTGATGGCTGTTTCCATGGTTTTTCATTCTCATTATCATATCAAAAATATAATTCTTATTATAAATTTTATATTTGCTGGCAAACAATTCATCTTTCTGAGAAAAATCTCTTCATTTCAATTTTTTTTCCATATTAAGTTCATTTTTATATTTTTAATTTTTTTTAAATCATATGCATCAGGGTATCAACTTTAATTATCAATCACCAACTTGGAAATTGCTCTAGCTTAATCTAATGTCATAGATGACAAAGAGCTACACGCACTAAAAATAGTATTGATGGAAAATATAGTCAAATCCAAGCTTATAAATTTTAGTGGAACCAGCCCGCCTCTCGGGCTTGTCCCCACACTTTCAGTTTTATTTTGTAAATTATATTATAGATTCCGGTCTAAAATGAGAAGTGATGATAATATTAAAAATATTTGTTATCTGTAATAAAGTAATGATTTATCGGTTTATTAAGAAATATTCATTATGAATAAAATAAATGTTTATTAGTTATTGAAAAATATTTATTACAAATAAATTTAATGTTCATTACGAATAAATTAAAAATTCATTAGTTTATTAGTAAAAGTTATTAATTTATTGAAAAAATTCATTCTAAACAAAATAAAGGTTAATTAATTTATTGAGAAATATTCATTACTATTTAAAAATAAACTGAAAATTTATTATGAATAAACTAAAAATTTATTAATTTATTAATAAAATATTTATTAGTTTATCAGTAAATATTTATTTTTATTTTTTTATGTATTTAATTTGATGGACAAAAAAATGAATATTTATTAATAAATTTTTACTTTATTCATGAACTTTCAGTTTTATAATTAATGAATATTTCTCAATAAATTAATAAACTTTTAATTTATTTCTAATGAATTTTCAGTTTATTTGTAATGAATCATTTTCAATAAACTAATAAATATTTATTTTATTCATAATTAATCTTTAGTTTTAGAACAAATGAATATTTATTAATAAACTAATAAATTTTTACTATATTTATAATAAATCTTCAGTTTTATAATAAATAAACATTTTCTGAATAAACTAATAAATATTTACTTTATTTGTAATGAATTTTCAGTTTGTAACAAATGAATATTTTTTAATAAACTATTGAACATTTATTTGATAACAGTTGATGAATATTTACAAAAATATCATTGTATTTTTTATAGCAGTATAAGTTTAATTTATTTACAAAATTACCACCGCCTCTCATATGTGTGATGGATCTTAGTCCACAATACTACATAGACCGGAGTCCAAAATATAACAATTGATCTTATTTCATGTCCCATTGCTTTCTTGGGCTCCGGGATAAAAATATTATTAGTACCAAAACATGCCGCAAATTATATTGTGGACCGCAATTCACATTACAATATAGATCAAACACGTGTGAGAAGTACAGTAACAATTTTGTAAATAAAATAAATTTACACATATTTATTTATTAATATAGGTTTATTAGTTTATTGATAAATATTTATTTTATTTTAAAACAAAATTAACAGTTATTTTGTATTTTTTGTGTTTTGAAATGCTATTTATCTCAATTTTTTATTGCGTTTTGAGTTTGCTTGAAAATTATTCAATAAATTCATACAGATAAATAAAAAATAAAAAAAATTAATTAAATTAAGTACAGAGAAATAAATTGAACTTATATTAATATAAAAAATAAATCTTTATTAATAAATTAATAAAACTTTTTGGATAAACTAATGAAATTTAATTTATTTCATAATAAATCTTTTCAATTTTTTTAGGTGAACTTTTTCATTAAATTAATAAATTTTTTATTTTATTCATAATGAATTTTTTTAATGAACTAATAAATTTTTTTCAATAAATTAACAAATTTTCTCAATAAATTAATAAAATTTTACTTTATTTGTAATGAATATTTTTTGACGACGTAATAAATATTTTTTAATAAACTAATGAACATTTAGTTTATTCATAATGAATATTTTCAATTTATTCGTAATAAATCTTCTCAATAAATTAATAAATATTTATTTTATTCGTAATGAATTATTTTTAATGAAGTAATAAATATTTTTCAATAAGCTAATGAATTTTTATTTAATGGCAAATGATAATATTTACAAAAATATTATTGTGTAATTGATACCTGTGTAAGTTTGATTTATTTATAAAATTATCACCGCTTCTTATACGTATGATAGATTTTAGTCCATAATGCTACATAGATGTGAGTCCAACATATAACAATTGAAAACATGTTGATTCACTTAAATTTTAATTTATATATCACATTATAATATTTATAAAAGTTTTAATATCAAATTGTAACAAATCAAAATTTTATTACGTGATAAATTTTGATACAAATAATATTTTTCACCTCTTTGGCTGCAAACCATCTACCCTCAAAAAAAAAAATGCTATTCTATAGGGTCCTCAGGGAATGGGAAATATCGCTTAATTAATTCATATACAATTGACAGTTGAGCTCATATTTATTTGATAAATGTTACTTTAATCTTGAATAATTTCATACAATGATACAAGAAGTTGATATTTTTTCATCAATAATACTGTTATTTTTTTCAGATGGTGTTCAATAGTTTATTCATATATAGACTAATAAAATATTATATAAATAAAGTGAAATCTGTAATTTATTGTTAATTTTAAATTCATAAATAAAATTTTCCTTTCCAATTTATATTTATTATTGGTAATGCAAAGTCGGTCCCTTTGATAACGTAAATCTATAAAATAGTATTAATATCCTTTTAGAAAATGGAAAATATAGCAAGTTGATAAAAATTAGTGGGACCAGCCCCCAGCCCGCCTCCAGGGCTGCTCCACTTAAGACTCCTCTGCACTAGTCCCCACACAGACAGTCTTCCTTCATGTTCATGATGTCCCGTTGCTTTCTTTGGCATCTAACTATCGTAGGAAAATTGGAAATCTACAGGGTCCTCGGGGAATATTGCTTATTCAACTTATAATTGACAGCTGAGCTCACATATATATATATATATGTATATATGTATATATATATGTATATTACTTTATTCTTGAATACTTTCATAAAATGATACAACAAGTTGATACTTGTTTTTCCTTTCAAATTTTTATTTATTATGGGTAATTCAAAGTTGGGTCCTCGATAATATAAATCTTATCCTATGTGAATACCCTAATGTATCCGTAGACTAATTGTTAGTAGGATAAAATAAAATAAAGACTAGAAATGACGAGGAAACGGAAAAGATGGAAAAATATTTAAATACTTTGTTTAAAAACAAATAAATTAAATCAAGATTTCGAATTCAAACTATATGTAAATTGATGTAGAAACTCTTGTATAAGTGTTTTGTCATCTTTTAAAATTTTATTCAGCACGAATATAATGTTAACACATTAACACATAAACTACAAGTCATGTAAAAAAAAAAAAGTTGAAGATTCTAATAAGATTTTGGTTGTTAAATACCATGCAGACACTATAATTCCTCAGATATAAGGTAAAAACTATCCCTTGCTATGAGCGTCTTCACAATTCTGTTTTTTGGGTTGGTTACTCTTGGTTGTGTTAATGGGCTATGCAGAGAAAATGAGAGGCAAGCTCTTCTTCGGTTCAAGCAAGATTTGATAGATCCCTCAGGCAAACTAGTATCCTGGGCTGAACCACAAGAAGATTGCTGCAATTGGGCAGGAATTGTCTGCGACAACGGAACCAGCCATGTCAAAGAGCTCCACCTGGGTGCCCTTGAGTTGCAAGGTAAACTGAACCCTTCTTTGCTTGATCTGAATCATCTAACTCATCTGGATATCAGTCACAATGATTTTGGAGCCGGGGTTCCAATTCCTAGCTTCATTGGTTCTATGGTGAATTTAACGTATCTAGAAATTTCTGAAGCAGGATTTCAGGGATTAATTCCTAGTAATCTGGGTAATCTTTCACGTTTGAACCACCTTGGTGTTCGAGGTGCTTTGTATGCTTCAGATAGATTACTATATATAGACAATCTTCGTTGGCTTTCACATTTATCTTCACTTGTCTACTTAGATTTAAGTAGCGTGGATTTAAGTGCAGAATCGAACTGGTTGCTGATGATTAACTCTCTCCCTTCCTTGTTACAGCTACATTTGTCCGACTGTGGTCTTGATCTTATTCCTTTTTTATCTACTGTCAATTTCACATCTCTTTCCATTCTCGACATGTCGTTTAATAATTTTGGAACTTCAATACCCGAATGGATTCTTAGTCTTCGTAATCTCATTTCCCTTGATCTGCATTTCAATAATTTTCAAGGCAACATTCCTTGTGGTTTTTCCAACTTGACTTCTCTTGAAAGTCTTGATCTTTCCTTTAACAATCTCGTCTCTCCGATACCCAGTTGTTTTTTTACTCTTAAAGGCCTCGGTTCTATTCAACTAGGAGCAAATCGATTCAAGGGTCCAATTCCAGTTGGGTTTCAGAACATGACTGGTCTAAGAAATTTGGATTTGACCCAAATTGACTTGACCAATTCTGTTATACCTGACTGGATTTACAATTTATCAAAGCTTGAGTCTCTTAGCCTCAGCCAAACTCATTTGAAAGGTGAAATTTCTGGTGCCATAGTAAGCATGACTTCTCTTGTAGAACTTGACCTGTCATTTAATGAACTTGAAGGCACAATTCCACAATCCATTGGAAATCTTTGCAACCTGAAAGCAATTCACCTCGGCTACAACAAACTTGGTGGAGAGGTTTCTAAAGCTATTGAAAGCCTCACAGGATGCCTTTCCCATAGTTTAGAGATACTAAAGTTGGACGCAAATAAGTTTTCAGGCCATCTGTCTGAAAAACTTGGGATGCTGAGAAATCTTCGTGTTATTTCCATATGGGCTAATACATTATCGGGTCCAATTCCTGATTCTCTGGGCAATCTGGTATCATTAACGACAATAGATTTTCGAGATAATCAGATGAATGGAACTCTTCCTCTGGGTATTGGGAATCTCTCAAAATTGCAAATTCTCTACCTTTCTCGTAACAAGCTTGAGGGAATTGTAACTGAACAACACTTGGCAAATCTCTCCAATTTGATAGCTTTAAGAGCATCACATAGCCGTATGGTTTTGCAAACTAGTCCTGGATGGGTTCCTCCATTTCGTCTCAATGATTTGCAAATCAGACACTGGAATTTGGGCCCGAAATTCCCCATGTGGCTTCAATCCCAGAATTACTTTGGGTACCTTGATCTATCTGCAACAGGAATTTCAGATAGTATTCCAGATTGGTTTTGGAATTTAACAACTTATGTTTATTATTTAAACATTTCCCACAACCAAATCCATGGTCAGCTTCCAAGTATTCTCAACTTTTTATCGGGTGACCCTATTATATATCTGAGATCCAACCAGTTCCAGGGCCTATTGCCTCGCATATCAGCAAAAATTACCGAACTAGATCTTTCTAAGAATGCTTTTTCTGGGTCTGTTTCTGACTTCTTCTGTGATACAAATGCCTCATCAAATAGCCTGAAAATTCTTCATCTTGAAGACAATAATTTGTCTGGTGAAATTCCAGACTGCTGGATGAAGTGGCAATCTCTGAGAGTTATTAACTTGGGGAGCAATAATTTGACAGGCAAAATACCAAGCTCCGTGGGATATTTGCGCCGTCTACTGTCATTGCACTTGCGCAACAATAGCCTATCTGGTGAAATTCCTGCATCTCTTCAAAATTGTACGGAGGTATTTATTCTGGAGCTTGGGTTAAACAATTTTGTTGCAAACATTCCAGCATGGATGGGGAGCAGCCTTCCAAATCTGAAAGTACTTACTCTTCCTTGGAATAAATTGAATGGTGAAATTCCTTCTGAGTTTTGTCATCTCACTTCTCTCCAACTCTTGGACCTTTCAAATAACGAATTGTCTGGACCCATACCACAGTGTTTCGGCAACCTCACAGCTATGGCCTCAGTGCAAAATCCAAGCTATCAAATTACATATCTCTCCACCTACAATGAGATTTTGGATGATGCATTTGCAGTGACAAAGGGAAGACAAGTTAAATATGACACCCTTTTAACAATGGTAACAAGCATGGACATTTCAAACAACAAGATATCAGGGGAAATTCCGGAGCAAATAACATCTCTTTTGGGTCTCCGATTCTTGAACCTGTCAGGAAATGATTTGACAGGGGAAATTCCTAGGAATATCGGTTTCATGAGAGTGGTAGAATCAATTGATCTGTCAAAAAACAAACTTTCAGGGAAAATTCCTCCAAGCATATCAGGCTTAAATTTTTTGAGTTACTTAAATCTGTCATATAATAACTTGTCAGGGGAAATTCCATCGAGCACTCAGCTCCAGAGTTTAGAAGCTTCAAGCTATGTGGGGAACAGATTGTGTGGACCTCCACTTACAGAAGAATGCTTTATTGAAGAGAGTCCGGTAAATAATGGGAGTGGAGAAGAGAAAGGAAGTGAGGGAACAGGAATTCAAGACTATCATCTGAGTTCCATCCTTGGATTTGTGGTGGGTTTCTGGGCCATTCTAGGTCCTATTCTGTTCAACTCTAAGTGGAGACGGGTTTATTTTCGGCTCTTGGATAAAATGGGGGGCTGGTTTTGTATCATTGGTTAATACACTCCTTGCTCATGTTTTTCCTATTTATTTCCCTTATTGGATTATGTTCCTTGGAAAAAATTTTCACCGAATGAATATATCTGTATATAGCATCTTAAATTCAGAATAAGAGTCATGTTAATTGTGCAGTTCTTTTTACTTCCATCTTTGCTGTAACTGTGATCTGATTAATTGCTGCAAATTCTTAAAAGTGACGGATAGTATTTGTTTGTTTGTTTATTTGTACAATCCAATGTTTGTGATTCATAGAAATTTCCTGAAGATCTAATTTTGGAAATCTATTATATTTGTTAATTTTATAATACACAAATGAGAGAAAAGAAGAGAAATGGAGAAGAGAAATTATGATGAAATTATATTGCTAAAGAAAAATTACAGCAACTTAAATATAAGGATGAGATACAAATTACTAAAATTAAGGTCTTAGAATCATGGAACATAAAAATAGAAACAACCAACTGATTCCTAAGAATCTGGACTGATTTGAATCAGTTAACAAGAAAGAAAACTTAATCATCCAATGAAAGCAAAGATATCATAGCTAGAGCCAAGTAAGCAGTCCTAAACACTGCTCTTAACACTTCTCTTTGGTGCCAGCTAGCTCTCTAGCAAAGTGTCAACCAATTCTCTAGCTCATTTGGACTTGGACACGCGGACTTCCATCTTAGTAGTCCTAAACACATCAATTAACACTTCTCCTTGTTTAGGAGCTTCAAACACCAAGCTTTTCTCTAAGATTTTCAACCCGGCTAATTGGCAAAGGTTTGGTGAACAGGTCTGCTACTTGACAATCTGACTTGCAGAAAGCTAACTTCACTTCTTTATTTTGTTGAACCTCTCTAAGGAAGAAAAACTTGATAAAGTGTTTTGTCTTCCCATAGAACATTGGATTCCTTGAAGTAGCTATAACAGCTTGACTATCCACAAAAATCACAGTATTTTCCTTCTGTTCTGAAGTGCTCTTTAAGTCGTCCACAGAGCCACCCCAACCACTGTTTGAATATTCGGTCAGTTTCAACTCTTTGCCTCTTCTATACTTGATTCCAAAGTCATAAGTCTCTTTGACATATTAAATGACTCTATTAGTTGCTTTGAGATGCAACTCACTGAGATAGTGCATAAATCTAGATAAAATACTCACTGCATTAGGAATATCAAACCTTGTTGCAGTGAGATACATGAAGCAACCAATCGTGCTTTTGAATTTTACTTGATCAACCTTTTTTGCACCATCTCCTTTGTTGAGCTTCTCTTTTGAGTTCGTAGGAGTGCTGATACTATTGCACTCATCAAGCCTGAACTTTTTTAATATCTCCTTGGCATATTTCTTTGGGTAGATGAAAACTTCAAAATCCTTCTACTTAATTTCCATTCCCAATCATTCCCAAATCTGTCATCTCAAAGAACTCCTTCATTTCCTTTTTGAATTATTGAACCATACCATTTTTGCTTCCCGATGAGGGTTTACTCACCAGCTCCCAGGTTCAATTCTTTTCTTTCATAGGGAGCTCATCCTCTATTGCAGCTTTTTGTTCTTGTTTTGATCTTGCTTTTTCATCTTCATTGTTGAAGTCTATAAGTTGATCTTTTGGCTTCTCTTTTTCATAGTCATTACTCATAAAGAAAGTTGTCTGCTCCTCCTCTAGTGGATTGAGTGCAAAGCTCTTTCCTTGCATTTTGACCCTAATAACATCTTTGCCTGTAGCATCTTTTATCAAATATTGACTGTTCTCAAACAGTACTTTATATCCCCTCTAGACTAGCTAGCCCACACTTAACAAATTTTGATTAATATTAGAAACAAATAATACAATTGAGATTAATTTTGCACCTAAGAAAGTTGGAATTGCAACAGTACCTATACCTTTTACTGCTACATAGGTGCCATTTCCAATTCTGACATTTGATGAGCTTGCTTCATTCAATTTAATGAAAAGCTTCTTGTTATAGGTTATATGATTTGTGCAGCCGCTGTCAATCAACCAACAATCTAGTGAGTCATGACTAGTGAAACAAGTAGCAACAAAAAGATGATCTTCCTCCTCTTGGTCAGCTACCCTTTTTTTAAGATGTTAATTCCATGAATTGCAGATGATGGCTTCATGCCCCATTTGTTGACACTCTGTGCATTTGGATCTGGTCTTCTCCAATACTTGGAAGGTGGGTATCCTTTCCTAATACAATGTTGGCATGAAAGATAAGATCTTTTTTTACTATCTTTCTTTTCTTTTGCATGTGAACCAGAACTAGTGTCAGTGCTTTCACCATCCTTCTTCTTGTGCTTCCACTTATTTATGTTAGCAATTTGATATTTGGCAATAAGGGCTCCTTTAACTGGTGAGGCTTCTCTTATTAGCATCATTTGCTTTTGTGCTTGAATAGCATTTAGCAACTCTACTAGATAAATTCTTGGTGTTCTCCAAGGCTGAGATTGTTGCCTCATACTTTTCGGGGATTGTAACCAAAATTTTCTCAACGATCCTTAAATCCTTGAATTCAACTTTAAGTAGTTTGATCTTATTAGCTATTCCAAGAAGCTTTTCTGAATAGTCTTTAATGGATTCAAATTCTTTCATCTTCTGTAGTTCAAATTCCTTGATGAGGTTCAACATTTACATGTTATTTATCCTCTCATCACCTTCATACTCCTTCAGGCAATCCCATATTTCTTTTAGGGACATAATTCTGTTGAAGATTGTAGGACTAATAGTTGCAAACAATGAAACCTTTACTTTTGATTTCTTTGTTTTCTTCTCCTTAAAAGCCTTTAGTTGAGCCATGGTGGAATTTGCTGGAAGCACATGATCTACATAATCCTCTTCTACAGGTTCCAAAGATCCAAAACCTCTAAATATGTCTCCATACATGCTGTCCACATTTGATAATTAGATCCATAAAAAAACTAATGGTGTAATGGCAGAAACACTTGCTTCAGATTCTATGGGAATAAGGCAATCACAGGTTCCTTCACAAAGAGGGCTCTGATACCAACTATTGTTATTTTTTAAAAGAAAAAAGGAAGAGAGGAAAGGAAGAATAAAAGGGTGAAAATCTCAAATCCTTAATTAATCAACAAACTTACAATAATTTATATAGAAAAACTAAAAACCAAACTATTAAAACTAAAGTGCTAAAATTATGGAGAATCAAATCAAATTACTAAGATTATAGGAGCAAATCAAGTCATGATCACAATAAATCAGAATCTAATATCACTTAATTGGGAACTAAATAACATAAAATCTTTAACTCAATCTCTGATCGATTACACAGAGGAGCACACCAGAATCACACAGAGGAGCTATAGCTCTCTAGCAGCATAGCACTAGCATCACAGCACGGAGTTGTATCCTTGTACATGCCCGTGTCCCTTAGATTGACATATCCAAAACACATATTTCTAACACTCCTCCCTATTTTGGGAGTTGGAAATATGAAGACACTTCGTTCCAACACTCCTCCTTGTTCGGGAGCTTGAAACACAAAGCTTAACTTTTGACTTACTTGTCCTTTTCTCTTTGTGAGCCTTTAATTGAACCATTGTAGGATTAGTTGGAAGTGCAGGAATTTCATAATATGTCTCTAGGCACACTGCCCAAATCTGGGATTCAGACTCCATAGATAGACATTCCTCTTCATCAGCTTCCCAAAGTTCTCAAACCATTGTAAGATTAGCTGGAAGTGCAGAATTTTCATAATCCTCTTCATCAGCTTTCCAAAAATCTAGGCCTCCAAATAAGTCGCCAAGCACACTGTCCATATATGGGATTCAGACTCCATAGATAGACAGGTTCTTAGGAAGATAACTCTGATACCAATTGTTAGTTTTATAATACACAAATGAGAGAAAAGAAGAGAAAATAGAGAAGAGAAACTCTGATGAAATTATATTGCTAAGGAAAAATTACAGTAACTTAAATACAAGGATAAGAAACAAATTACTAAAATTAAGGTCTTAGAATCATGGAACATAAAAATAGAAACAACCAACTGATTCCTAAGAATTTGAACTGATTTGAATCAGTTAACAAGAAAGAAAACTTAATTATCCAATGAACGCAAAGATATAATAGCTAGAGCCAAGTAAGCAGTCCTAAACACTTCTCTTAACACTCCTCTTTGGTGCCAGCTAGCGCTCTAGCAAAGTGTCAGCCAATTCTCTAGCTCATTTGGACTTGGATACGCAAACTTCTAGCTTGGCAATCCTAAACACATTAACTAACAATATTATTTCAACGTTTTAGGCAAATTGTCTTCATTTTTTAAACTGACTTTGAAGTAGTAAGCCATGGCTGCCGGCTTTTTCTGCTTGTTTTAGTGATTGTTAAATTTTGAGTTCAAATCCTATTCAAAACTCTTACAGGGGAAAAAAAGCACTTTCTAGCATACTTTACTCCAATAGTATACTTTACAGTCATTTTCAGAGCCGAATAACTGCCATTTGGAGCCTTAGTCCAACTATGAACCGAACAAAAGAAAAACCAGAATTAGGATTCATCCCCATTTAATTTTTATATAACGAAATATGTTATATATTACGTCCTTTTCAAGGAGGAAGTCCTCATCTTTGGACAATAAGACCTTAAGTCTGAGCTCAGCTGTTAGTCTTGCAGCATAATGAAAGTTTCCTCACATCTTTTCTTTGGGTTGTTCATGCTACCAACTATACGTCATATGACACTTTACCATGGAGATACTAATGTTTTATGCATCGGAAACGAGAGACATGCTCTCCTGCACCTGAAACAAGATCTTATAGATCCTTCTGACAGACTGTCCTCTTGGGCTACTTAAGAAATGGATTGCTGCAAGTGGGCTGGAATTGTCTGCGACAATTTAACCGGCCTTGTGAAAGAGCTCAACCTCAGGAATTCCATGCTGCGGTTTACCATTAACCCTTCTTTGCTCAATTTGAAGCATCTGAGTTACCTGGACTTAAGTTCCAACAATTTTGGAGGGATTCCAATTCCCAGCTTCATTGGTTCTCTGGTAAGTTTAACTTATCTTAACTTTTATGGTGCAGGTTTTGGTGGATTAATACCTCATCAACTTGGAAATCTTTCCAATTTACTCCACGTCGGGGTTGGAGGTGACTGCCTTTTTTTTTTAGGCTGAAATGTTGTTGATAATCTTCATTGGCTATCACATCTTCCTTCACTTAAGTACCTTGATTTGAGCTGTGTGAATCTCACCGCAGCAACTGATTGGTTGCTCATAATTAACACTCTCCCTTCTTTACTAGAATTACACTTGTCCCTATGCAATCTCGTTCCCATTCCTCCTCTATCTGAAGTTAATTTCACATCTCTGTCAGTTCTTGAAATTTCTCGCAATAATTTTGCTAGTTCCATTCCCAATTGGACTTTTACTCTTGAAGAACTACCTTCTCCTGATACGAGTTCTTGTGACATGGAGGGTCCAATTCCAAATGATTTTTCCAACTTGACTTCTCTTACAAAGCCTGGATCTTTCTGCTAATAATTTTGATGGTCCAATTCCAAATGGTTTCCGAAACCTGACTGCTCTCAGAGATCTTGATCTTTTTGGGATCAATCTTGCCAATTCCTACATACCTCAATGGCTGTATGCGTTTCGATACCTCGAATTCCTTGATCTCTCCTATACAAATTTTGAAGGTGAAATCGTAAGCACAATCCAGAACCTGACTTCTCTTCTATCACTCAGATTGGCATCCAATAAACTTGAAGGGAAACTTCCGCAAACCATTGGAAATCTTTGCAACTTGCAAATCATTCACCTATCAGACAATACACTTGGAGGAGATGCTTCTGAAGCTTTTGAAAGCTTTTCAGGTTGCCTTTCACACAGTTTAGAGAAACTATGGTTGGGAGATAATAAATTTTCGGGTCATTTAAGTAATGCAATGGGACTATTGGGAAATCTTGATTCTCTAGAATTACCAAACAATCTAATATCTGGTCCTGTTCCTGAGTCTATTGGAAAACTATCAAAATTGCGATATATTGACATTTCGCACAACATGCTTGAGGGGGTGGTCTCTGAAGTTCACTTCGCAAATCTATCCAGTTTGACAACGTTCATTGCTTCTCATAACCATCTTAGTATACTAGTTAACCGAGCCTGGGTTCCTCCATTTCGTCTCAAAAACTTAGGATTGAGATACTGGAATTTAGGACCGCAGTTTCCCATCTGGCTCCAATCTCAGGGTTTCTTTGAGTATGTTGACCTTTCCTGCACTGGGATATCTGATAGCATTCCCATTTGGTTTTGGAAACTAACCTCTCAGGTTAGATATTTGAATCTTTCCCATAACCAACTCTACGGTGAACTTCCAAGTAATCTCAGTATTGATTCAAACTCAGCAACAACAATTCTTCGTCTTAGAGAAAATCTATTGCCCGGTGAAATTCCAGATTGTTGGATGAACTGGGAATCATTGTTAGTCTTAAAGTTCGGAAACAATAATCTGACAGGAAAAATCCCAAACTCCATTGGGTATTTACAGGACCTGCGCTCCTTGCAACTGCGCCACAATAGTCTCCATGGAGAAATTCCCTTGTCTCTTGGGAACTGTTCAAGGTGGTTCTCGACCTTTCGGAAAATGCTTTTGTTGGAAAGATACCATCTTGGTTAGGAAGCAGTTTTCAGAATCTATTTGCTCTCAGTCTTCGTTCCAATAAGTTGAACCAAGACATTCATGCAGAAATCTGTCGCCTCACTGCTCTGCAGATAGCTGATTTTTCTGATAATTTGTCGGGAAAAATACCAAAATGCCTCGCCAATCTTACTGCCATGGTCAGAACACGAAGTCCAGGTACCAAGATTTATTATTCCTCCATAGGCTATTTTTCCTTCTTCGAAGAGTTTATTGATGGTGCATATGCGGTGGCAAAAGGAAGAGAAGTTGAATACAACAATATTTTTAGACTGGTGACTAGCATGGACTTTTCAAGCAACAATCTATCAGGAGAGATTCCAGAGGAAATAACTGCTCTATTGGGGTTACGATATTTGAATTTGTCTAGAAATGAGTTGACAGGAGAGATCCAAAGTAATATTGGGAATATGAAAGTCCTAGATTCAATTGATTTCTAAAGAAATTAAATTTCAGGAAAAATTCCTTCAAGCATGAGGAGTATGCATTTCCTGAGTTACATGAATTTGTCATATAACGACTTGATAGGTGAAATTCCTTCAAGCACACAACTCCTGAGCATGGATGCATCTAGCTTCATCGGGAACAGACTTTGCGGACCTCCACTGACCCATAGCTGCACTACGCCTGAGATGCCGCCGAGCAATGGCAATGGAAGTGAAGTAGAAGGTGATGGAACAAAAATAGAGGGGTTTTACCTTGGATTGGTGCTTGGATTTGTGGTGGGTTTTTGGGGCATCTTCGGTCCACTGTTGTATAGTAGGTCATGGAGACATTCCTATTTCAGATACTTGAATAAATTGTGGCTGAGACTGCTTATCGTATTTCATAAGTTTTCTTGCTAGGATTTATTTTTTCTATAATAACTACGTTTATCTTGTAAAATGAAAAAAATCCTGTTATGCAACTATGCTTCAGAATTTTAATTCTTCCATCGGTTACTTAAAACTCTCCCACAATCAAATCCAGGGTAAACTTCCAAATCATCTAAACACGGATTTTGAAACTCAACAGTTTTTCAGGCATACAACCATACAATTCATGCATTTCTGAAACTGAGAAATTAAAAAGAATAATGCTTATAAGAATGAATCGACTGAAAAAGAATTATAATGTGCACATTACAGAACTAGAGAGGGATTAACTCAAAACCCCAAACAACAAAGACGGATGAAAAGATAAAAAGATTAATGACAATGGGGAAGACATGTAGTTTGTGAGAAAAAGCTGATAACCAAAGAAGAGAGAAAGGATTTAGTGTCTAAAGTGCTCGCCCTTTAATAATGTCCAGGCTCATTTCGCTAGGATCTGTAGCTTGCAACTCCACCTGAATGCCATCTAGTTCCCTCTTGAATCTGTCTTTGGAGCTCGCATACACCATCTTCATTCTCACCCTTGAAGTGTCAGGGGACCTTTCAATTTACAAGAGAAACATTCTAGTTATAAATTTGCAGGGATTTCTAAGTTAGTTTTTAGCAATGTGATCAGAAAATGTTGAAAGATTTACCAGGCAATGAAGAAAATTTTGCTTTTCTGGCAGTTCTCGTTAGTGGTGAAATCAAAATCAAAGACGGCATAGCGGCACTCATCAGCAGGAAGAGAAGCAGTGAAATCCTCGTAGGTCTCATCAGGACTTCCAAGTTTCTCTACCACCACCTGCTGAGCTTCAATCTTGAATACGATGAATCGGTAGTTCCTTTTTGTTTTAAGTTCCAAAAACTTGAGCTTACAGTCATCATGCACAGCCATTCCAGATGCCGCGTTCGCCTATCATCCAACCCCCACACACAGAATCAGGATCAAAATATATGGAAAAAAAAAAGTGCACAAAAATCCCAATTTTTCAATGCAAGATCCGGTTTTTATTAAATATTTATTCCCTGTATCAATTTCTTAAATCTCAGGCATCATAATAAGAATCTAAGCATCAATGATGGTATGTACTAGTGCGAAATTTGAAAAAAAGGATAAATTGGAAAAGAAAAAAAGTGTGTTCTTTTTTCTTATTCCAGACCCATTTTAACTTTTAATTTCTCAATTGAAATGATAAAGAAGATAATGGTAACAGATAGAGAGAGAGGGGGGGGGGGGGGGGAAAGGGAAAAGCATACCATGCTTGCAGTTGAATAAGGAGAGCCAGGGCCTGGAGGAAAGAAAAGAAGAAGAAAAATGGAAAATGAAAAAGGGAAAAGGGAGCATAGGAAAAGAGAAGAGGGATAGATCCATAATTTTGGGGATGCATTAATATTGAAAGATCAGACAAACGCGGGGAAGAAGAGAATTTTGAGGAACAAAAACAAAGGTTGACATTTCTCTATGCTTCCAAACTCTCATCATGTCCACAACAAATGCTTTTATGTTATTTATCCCTCAAACAGAACCGATATTACAGAACCATAATCATTTTTTGTTGCCACGTTTTATATGCTTTGCCTCTTTCCAACCTTTCGTTTTGATTTTTACTAAACAATATATTGAAAAATTATAGGATTTTCAATCCAACCTCTGTCATCTACATATGCAACAACGGTTTGGGTTCATCAATATTTATATAAAAAATAAGATAAAATTATTATTTATTTCCTATAGTTTGACATAATACATTAGCATCCATAAGGTTTACAAAATATATGATTTACCTCCTGTAATTTAACATAATATAATAGTATTTCCCTAAATTTGAAAATTAAATTTTAATATATTACACTAATACTTTTATAAATTTGATTTACTGGACTAATATCTCATAAACAGAAGATAATATTCTTTTTTACTAGTGTATTATATTTTTTTTTTAAATCTCAAAAGATATTAGTGTTTTATATCAAACTATATGATTTACTTCAAGTTTCAGAAAGATACTAGTGTATTATGTCAAATTACAGAAATGGTAATTTTCCCAAAAAATAAAATTTGATAACAAAATCAGTACCAGCAATTTATTGTCTTGTCAATTATATAACTTCTGTCGTTAATTTAATATTTTAAAGTAAAAATTAATTTATTTAACAAGATAGCTTCAGTAATATCGAACAATGAAAAAAAAGAATAAGAAGAAGATTAAGATATTAATGATTATCCGGGAATGCGGTACCATGGCTTAGATCAAAGGAAGCTCATGGTATTCATTAGATGAGGATCTTTATGCTGCGAAGTTTACTACTTTGACCCCTTGCTTCTTCTTCGGTTTTGTATCTCCATTTGCTGATTCGGATGGCTTTTCTCTTTTACCACCATAGGTGTTTTCGGTCATAAAATCGTCATCTAGATCATCCCCACTAATAAATTTGGTGACCTTGGGTGTCAGCCTTTCTCCTTCGATCACTGAAATGAATAGATTATCAAGTAAAAAAGATATTCAGCACACAGTGTATCACATCTGAAACATGTTCATGGCAAGAATGCTTAGCAGGAAATCATATAATACCAAAACCCCTCAACAATTATGTTTCACCTTTGAAAATTTTTTATTCCCTATAGTTTTTTCAGATTAAACATCCAGTAATATTACATGGAATTGACATTTCAAAGGGAATACACATTTCTCTTAAGTGACTCAAATAAGCAACAAATGGTATCCCATGATTTACATTATGAATCAAATATGAAGTCCAAGAAAACAACAAAAAGAATATGAACAATTTTACAGATATCTATGAATCAACTATGAAGTCCAAGAAACCAACACAAAGACTATCCAAAATTAGCTCGGGGACTACTTCTGCCCCTACTACAAAGAACCTCTATTTTACTTTCTTTCTGGACCTCCCCAAGACTCATCTCTCAAGGCCCACAAGTGCTTTTCCAAATTCCAACTTGCTATCACATGGGGGGCAAATCATTCACCTTTCATGATATGTACTTGGAGTTGGATCAATAACCATTTTTAGGCTGACATAGCCTCCAAATAGCTTGTCATATTCCATAAACCGCCATCATACTTCACTATCACGAAAAAAGGATCTGATGTTGCTTTTAGAGACTTACAACTAGATTAGATATCAAAAACTTATATGCAAAACATTAACTTGAATGTTTATCAAAAACCTGTTTGGAAACTGTTTAAAGGGGAAACGCCAAGTATTTACAGCCAGAAATTTGCATGTCTTACCTTCTTTACCAGCGGTAGCTGCACCTTTCTTACCCTTCTCAGGACAATCTTTTGCTAAGTGTGTCACACCACCACATATTTTACAGCAACCACCCTGTATATGTTGCTAAATGTCAGCAACAATGGATTTCCAGAGCATATTACTTGCTGAAAATATACAATCAGCAAGCATCTATTTAATAAGCATGTAGCAACCAAATTCCGTGAGCATAGCAGCCAGCATTCTAACAGCATCAAACTTTTATTTTTATTTAATGTACCTTTGGGTATATCCCATGAGTATTTTGAGGACAATCTTTGCTCAAATGTCCATGTTCATTACAGATAAAGCAGCTGGCAAATTTAGTTCCTCCTGTATTTTCGAAGACAACATTCTTATGATTCATAAAGCAACAAAGTACAGAGAGCTTGAGCTCAAATGAGCTATTGAAAAGGGAATGCACGTTGCAAAATCAGAAAAGTAAGAAAGGACGACATAACTGGAATTTTGGCCTTTCTAATAAAGATATTACCAGGTGCAATCCATGGAATCATCAAGTTGATGACTCATACTCATTGCATGTTCTTTTATCTCTTAAGGCATAGGCAACAAAATTCAATAAAATAAGCCTGTTGTTTTAAGTTTATAAACAGCCATTTTCACCTCTCTGTCAATCTCCCGGAAGCCATCTCTCAAAACCCAACCACTGAAAGGGAGAACAAGGAGTAGGGAAATGGCAAATAAAAGAGACTTTTTGCAGTATTCATTTGAAACCCTTCTTTTTTTGAAAGGAATCTTGAAATTTTCTGAAAACTTGAGAATGCTCTTTCTAGTTTGATGTGTATTACAATCAATGGCTGATCAATCACTAGCATGTAGAAAATATTTGTGCATCAATACTGTGTTTTTATGCAGACTTCAAAATATTATTTCTATTTTACCAGTGGAATGGCAGAATGCCATGTTGCAATCATCTACAAGCTCTCAATTAATACACATAAGTTAATCAAAAGAACCCTAAATTTTGTATAAATTGATGTATAAAAGTACCATTTTGAAGAGGCTGAGGACATTTAGATAGTGTATGCCCCGTTTCCCCACAATTATAGCACAACTTCTTTTCAACTGTATCATCCTTCTTGTTAGGACAGCGCTTAAGACTATGCCCTCGGTGCCGACATAACAAACATATCTGCAACCATCATTAACCACCATCAGTTAACTTCATCCCATAACTAAAAGTTGTGTCTTTTTTTCATCAATCTCTCAATCAACACGGCAATACCCAAATTCACGCAATACCCACATTTCAACAATCATTAATTGTGCAATAACTAGTTCAACCGAGCCAATAAAGAATGAAATATGTGCCTAATTATTTTCTCAATTTAAATTGCCATTTACATTGTGAAGAGCAAAAGTTTGATGAAATTCTTATGTATGCTCACTTTCTCTCTAATTGCTTCAACTCAAATTAAATACAATTCCTATAAAAAAGCACAAACCTTGTTCTTTTCCCATTCTTCTTTTTGAGGGCACGCTTTGGCAATATGATCCTTGCCCTTGCATATATAACAACTTTCACCAGGCTTCATACCAGGGACTCTAAGTGGGTGTTTTCTAAACCTCTTTTTGTTGGGCTCATTTGGGTCATTGGACAGTTTGGAGTCTGAACTTTTTCTCTTGAACTTGCTCTTGTTTTTCTTCTTCATATTGGGGTCTTTTGGGGGAGTTGGTTCTGGCTCAGGGAATAGCTCTGGGTGCTCTTCTCTGTATCGCTTGCGGGCTAATCTTTGTCTCTGGCTCACCATCTTAACTAAAACTTTGAATTGGGAAGAGACGAGAAGCAGAGTGGTCGGGGTTTTAGGAGAGGTAGCTCTGCGGAGGCTCCTCCTTGGTGAGTATGAGCCGAAGGGTTTTACATGGGATTCCCTGCATACAACCCTATTGTAAATTCATGTTGTTGTTGATTCTCATTAGATCAATGATTATTATTTTCTATTTAAAATATAATAAGATTTCCCTTCCTAACTTTTTTTTTATAACAAATTATACTCTATATATATATATATATAAGCGGAAATAAATAAATTTATTTAAAAGTCAATTTAATTATATTAATTAATTTAATTATTTAATAATTTAATTTATTAGTGAATAATATATATAATTTATTAATTAAAGTTCAATTATATTAGGAGTAAATAACTATATTTTATATATACAAGAATTACATAATTAGAAATAAAAAATAATTTAATAAAAAAATATTAGAAAGAGTAAAAAAAATAACGATAGCAATAGCATATTACCATTTAAAGTACAATAACAAATAGTTTTTAATAATATTGAATTTATATAATAATAAGTCTAAATTAAATTACAACTATATATTATATAAGAATTTCAAAATAATAAATATAATTCTTATAAATTATTTGATAAATTATAATATTTTAATATTTTTTATATAATTCAATAATTAACTTAATTTAATCATATACATAATGAATTGAATTTTAAAATTTATGTGCATAATATAATATAATTTATTTTTATATAAAATATAATTAACAACAATTAATATTTAAATTAAGTGTAATTTAATTAGATAAAATAAATTTTTTGTTGACACTTGTATTAAAATAGTATCAAATATTTGTTTTGTATTTATTTCAAAACAATAGTTACTGTAAAATTTGTCTGATATTGACATTGAAAATACCATATAATACTATATATTACTAACTCATATATCTAAAAATCAAAATATGAGACATTTTTTTATTTGAAATGACATGTAACATTATATAACACATGTATTTCCGGTGTCCACGTCAAACGAATTCAACTATAAAAATTGTTTTGAAATAAAATTATAAATATGTAGTACTAAATTGATACAAAATAAAAAGTTTGTACCATTTTAATGCAAGTGTCAAATTTTAGTACAAAAAATTTCATTTTAGCCTAATTTAATTACATAATAATTAAAAATAAATAAAATTAATTTGTTGAATAATATTATTTAATAATAATGGATTCAATTATTAAAAATTATATGTATTGCATGTAGATTATTGGAAATGGGAAGAATATATAAAATGATTATAAAATATATATTACTTCTATTTTATATATAATTTTTAATAATTAATAAATTAATAATTTTTATGGAAATTATATATATATATATATATATAATCAATAATAGGAAAAATAATTTTGCATTGAAACGTACTAATAATATTTGCAATGATAAAACATAAAAAAATTAGGAAAAGAAGAGGATCTTAGCTTTGTGACGAAGGATGAAGTGATGAGAACAATTGAGCGGCACAGACCCACTTGGCCAGCTTCACATCCGATGTGATGACTACTTTGCTTCTCTTTCTGTCAACTCAAAGCCTTCTTCTTTTGTTTTGGTGGTGGGACCAGACCCCATCCCACCGCTCTATTTACCTGCGCTATTAATGTAACCCGCGCTTCCTATGAACCATTAACTCAATCATGTGTTTGATATAATAGATTAGTAATTTTATAAAGTATACAATTTATTTTTTCTATTTTAATTATACTAAATTATGCAGCTATTTTATTAAATTTTAAGATATTATTATTTGTAGAAAAAAATTTTTTTTTTATAAAATATTAATATAATATGTTAAATTTATTAATATAATAAATTAAATTTGTAGTGTATATTAATATAATATATCAAATTTCAAGAGATAAAATAGTAATTTTTTATTTATCATTTTACAACAATATAATTTTTTTAACAGAATATCTAACGGAATGACGTATTAGTAAATTATAATAAAATAAATAAATCAAATCATATAAATTTAAAATCGCATGCGATACTAGTATATTATATCAAACTATATAAATTAAATAGTAGCTTTTTCTTAAGTCATAGATTGAGGGATAATTGAATTGAGTCGATACAATATCAAGTTCACGTCATTTCAATTGAAAAACTCAAAGTTTAAAATTGATTCGAACTATATTTTATTTGTTCAAAATTTGACATATACTTGAGTTCGATTTGATAAAATTTGAATAATTATAAAATTTAATAGATATTATATTCAACTTGAGTGTCATTAAGTTTGAATATATATATTTACATATGTATAAAAGTAATTTAATAAATGATAAAAAATTAACTACTTGATTAAATTTATGAGCCTCACGAATCGAATATTATAATACTCAAATCAGACTCGATAAACTATTTGAATTACTGAAACTCAATTCAATTAATTTTAAATCCAATTTAAAATTTTACAAATTAAATTCGATTGGACTCGTTTTACCACTCTAATAATAGGCTCTCTCGCTAAATAATGAATATGTACAACATTTTTCAACTTAAAAATTATATTAGTCATATAACATGTTTATTTATTGTAAAAAATAAAAAATTGAAGCTATTTTGTGGGCCAGCAGCAAAAAGCACTTGTGGTCTGTCTTCTTGCGGGAATCACATGATACTTCTAAAAATCACGTGCCTTCTCAGTAACTCTCAAAATCACATGATTCTAAAGCGCGTAGTCCTCAATCTCCATAATTCTGCGTGGGCTTTTGCGATGGTCCTCCTCTCCACTCAATCCTTAACTAAGCCCTAATCAGATTTAAGGACAAAAATAAAAAACCAAAACAAGAGGGATTTTACCAAATTTCAAAATTCAAAATTTAAATCCCTCCTTAAACAAAACTTCCGTCAAGTTTTTCCGTTAACTTGCACCCCAATTAACGATGGAAAACACCTTCGTCATCTCCGTACTAT
This sequence comes from Balakata baccata, assembly GCA_949630135.1. Classification (NCBI taxonomy): domain Eukaryota; kingdom Viridiplantae; phylum Streptophyta; class Magnoliopsida; order Malpighiales; family Euphorbiaceae; genus Balakata; species Balakata baccata. The sequence continues at coordinate 67,905 of CATIWF010140744.1, forward strand.
ATAAGCTTCTGTATTTCTACTCCATCTCCTATCTTGGTCGCTCACTTTTTCAGTTTTCACTTCTGACGGATAGCACACGCTTTCTTTACTCTTCTGTTCTCAAAACTCACCGTTTCGAACCAAAATGCGTGAGATCCTTCACATCCAGGGTGGCCAGTGCGGCAACCAGATCGGAGCTAAGTTCTGGGAGGTTGTTTGCGCCGAGCACGGGATTGACTCGACAGGCAGGTACCAGGGGGACAATGATCTGCAACTCGAGCGAGTAAATGTTTACTACAACGAGGCGAGTTGCGGAAGGTTTGTTCCACGCGCCGTCCTCATGGATCTGGAGCCCGGCACCATGGACAGTGTCAGATCCGGCCAGTATGGACAGATATTCCGGCCAGATAACTTTGTTTTTGGGCAGTCTGGGGCTGGAAATAACTGGGCCAAGGGACACTATACAGAGGGAGCTGAGTTGATTGACTCGGTCCTTGATGTTGTACGGAAGGAAGCCGAGAACTGTGACTGCTTGCAAGGTATGAAAATTGGTCCCATAGTAATACCTTTTCTTGTTTCTTTCTTTCTTTTGTTATATTATTGTTTTCATTTTTGAAATAATCTTCTGTTGATGCTACTTCCCCCGTGGTTTTGAGGCATGTTCTCTGACTAGAGATTTTTTAGTGCTTTTGTTCAATTTTTTTTTTTTAATATTTAAAAAGGCTGTATGTATTCACAGGTAAAATTTATGGAAAAGTTTCCTGTAATTTTTTTTTAATGAGAACGCTTGTATGTGGAGATGTGTCAGATCCAATAAACTTTAAGATTTATACTAATTTCATTTTCTGAAACCATCTCTGGAGATTTGAAATTGAAACAATCTATCGATGATCGAGATTACATGTTTGGTTCTTCGTAATTTGTATATTTGTGATTTGAGTCATGTTTTAGCTGATAACAGGCAGATATAGAGGAGTTATCGTTTTAATTTATTTTTTCTTTGGTTTGGAGAGTTGGAGGATTGACAAGTTCCTTTGATTCTTGTAGGATTCCAGGTTTGCCACTCTTTGGGAGGTGGTACTGGATCAGGCATGGGAACACTTCTAATTTCTAAAATCCGAGAAGAATATCCTGATAGAATGATGCTCACGTTCTCTGTGTTCCCATCCCCAAAGGTATCCGACACTGTTGTTGAGCCATACAATGCAACTCTTTCTGTTCACCAACTCGTTGAGAATGCAGATGAGTGTATGGTTTTGGATAATGAGGCTCTCTATGATATTTGCTTCCGGACTCTCAAGCTAACAACTCCTAGCTGTAAGTGCCAGCTGCTTTTCTATTTGCTGTATTTGCGGTTTATAATGCTTCAGCTTTTCTGTACTGTTATGCAACTTTACATATCTGACAATTCTCTTTTATTTCCTTGTTCGGGCATTTGATGTGTGTTTTTTTTGGGGCAATGGAAATATGTAGAGTATAATTGCAAAAAATGGTTTCTACTGCAGTCCAGATCTCATTTCCTTTATTCGTATATATGTTTAATTTGGATATTGTTCTTGCTTCCATGCATCGAAACTTGAATATTGGATGGTAGTGGGTCACATTTGACCCGCACTTGCTCGGATCTAAGGGGACCATGAACTGATTGTTGATAGCTTTTGTTTTTCTGACAAATCTGATTAATCCAAATATTTCTATGATTGATTACTAAAGAATACCTCAGGGTTTGTGTTTCTTGGAATGATTATTTTTGTAGTTTGCTTTGGCTTGTAACTCCTTTGAATTGGATCTACTTTCAAATATAACTCAAAGTCCACTTGTAATTCTTTTTACAGTTGGAGACCTTAACCATCTAATTTCTGCCACAATGAGTGGGGTGACATGCTGCCTTCGCTTCCCTGGTCAGCTGAACTCTGACCTTCGAAAACTGGCTGTTAATCTCATCCCATTTCCTCGGTTGCATTTCTTTATGGTTGGATTTGCTCCACTCACTTCTCGTGGGTCACAGCAGTACAGAGCCCTCACTGTACCTGAGCTCACTCAACAAATGTGGGATGCCAAGAACATGATGTGTGCAGCTGATCCTCGTCATGGAAGATATTTGACTGCTTCAGCAATGTTCCGTGGCAAAATGAGCACCAAAGAGGTTGATGAACAGATGATTAATGTTCAAAACAAGAATTCTTCTTACTTTGTGGAGTGGATCCCCAACAATGTCAAATCTACAGTTTGTGACATTCCCCCAACTGGGCTGAAGATGGCATCAACCTTCATTGGCAACTCCACTTCAATTCAGGAGATGTTCCGAAGGGTGAGTGAGCAATTTACTGCCATGTTCCGCAGGAAGGCTTTCTTGCATTGGTACACTGGAGAAGGTATGGATGAGATGGAGTTTACTGAGGCTGAAAGTAACATGAATGATCTAGTTTCTGAGTATCAACAATACCAAGATGCAACTGCAGATGAGGAAGGTTATGACTACGAGGATGAAGAGGAGATTCAAGAGGAAGCTTAGATCAGTTTCTGGCTTGCATATGCAGTTATAATATGGATTTGGTGTGTTTCTTTTTTGTACCTGAATACTAGTTTGGGAGTTTGATTGTGTTGAACTGGCTATGTTTACTGGGAATTTGTGGTATTCTAGTTTAGGTAATTCTGGTTTTACAGACATGTTCCTTGTTAGCAGATGGCTATCAACTACTTAGTAACAAGTATATCGCTAATATTATTTTACATCTTTCTACCGAATGTTACACCTTATCTAGCGTTCGTCATATTTCTACATTTTGGGTAAATTGAATTATTTATATCAAAATTTTGGCATGGGACCAAAATTTTTTTTTATCAAATTAGTATTTTAAAATTTGTTTCGGACTATAGTATCAAGCTGATGTGGCATCTGGCTTTGTTGGCATGGCTGTCAGAAAAATTTTAGTGCCATAAAACTCAATTTCAAAATTTTCAAAATTTTGATACAAATTAAAATTGTATTACTAATTTAATATACATACAAAAACTTCCGTATATAAAAAAAAAAACATTTTACCCTCTACACTTCCTTGCATAATCGCAAATCATGCTCTATAGAAGTGAATAAAAACGCAAGACTCCCCCATTCACTATTCTGAATTATGACGAACTACTGTTGATGAATTATTAGATTACTATCCGAATAAGGATTAACATCATTTATTTCTAAGTTCTAACCAATTAAATCTTGCGTGTCTATATAAGGGGGATAATTTGAAGTATTTTTTTCACCTCTCAACCATAAGAAGGATGAATAGTTTTTTCTTAAGCACCGAACTTGGGGACTTTAGCAGTAGAAATTTGAGCAAGGAAGTGTTCAGCTACAAATCGCCTTTGGATTTTTCCGCTGGCTGTCTTTGGTAGAGAATCGGTGATGAAGATCTTCTTCGGCACCTTGAAAGCTGCCAAATTATTCTTACAATATCTCAACACTTCTGCCTCGTCAATGTTTGAACCCTCTCTTGGAATTATTGCACAGTTTATCTATTGGCCACATAAAAGCATATATTGGTAAGAATTTTAGAACTAAGATAATTGAAAAAAAAAAAAAAAAAAAAAAGTAAGGAAAACAAGCAAATATTGAAAAGCCCAGAAAGCTAACTAACAAGCAAACTTTTAGGTTATCACGGAACTGAAAGGTGTCAAAAATAGCAGAAATCCTCCTAAGCAACCACGCATCCAGATACTGCACCATACGTTGCTAATATATCTCCTTCTATTGCGCAATCAACGAAAAAACAAAGGGATAGTATTTCAAGCATGACGTCTAATTTATCATACATAAAACCCAAAGCACAGGGGCCGAAGCCACTGATATGTGTCTAAGCATGCGTTTAAGATATGTACTAATTACAGGAAAAATTGACAAAATTTTAGGAAATTGGGTTCTTTGTGTTACCTCTTCACCATATTTGTCATCAGGGACTCCAAAAGCAACAGCTTGGGCAATGTCTGGATGAGATAGAAGAACTGCATCCACTTCAATTGGTGATATTTTCTCCCCTGAAAATTCACCAGGGAGAGTTAAGTCACCATAATTGAGATGCTGGCAATTCGTATTTATTTCAGGAAGTAATTATCATATGAACTTGCAAATTGTAAACCACTAGATAAACTTGCCTAAGGAAAGTTTTAAATTTTTTAGAGTGACATGAAAATGACATAAATGCAACTGAAATGTGCATATTACCTCCACGATTAATAAGCTCCTTAATTCTACCCACCAAATGCAAATAGCCATCCGAATCAAGATATCCAAGATCTCCAGTATGAAACCACCCGAATTGAAATGCCACCCTGTTGGCCTCTGGATTATTTTTGTACCCCTTAGTCACGTTTGAACCCCTAACGCACACTTCTCCACTAGCATTTGCTCCTTGAACCACACCATTCTCATCCAATATCGCCATCTCTTGACCTACGGGTTTCCCCACCGATCCGGGCTTATGCGGCCCATATTCCGGCAATGGATTCGATGACATTAAGTGAGTTGCCTCCGTCATTGCATACGCCTCCAACACCGGTGCGCCAAAAGTCTCCTCTAGCCTAGCCAATATGGCCGGCGCTAGAGATGCACTACAGCTCCGGATGAACCGCAGCTTCGGGTAAACGGGTTCCGGGCTGCTGAAGTGGCGATCCAATATGATTTGGTGGATGGTAGGAACTGCAGTATACCAAGTAGAATCGTAGTTGATCATATCTTTCCAAAATGTTGATGCTGAGAATCGGCCAGCGGCAGGGAGAGTCACCGCGGCTCCGGCTTCAAGTGAGCTCAGTAGCCCGGCTACCAACCCGTGAACGTGAAACAAGGGCAGGACTATGACGGTCGAGTCCGACTCCGTAAGCTTATAAACTGTCTTTATGTTTCTGACGGAAGATGCCAAATTGAGCTGCGTCAATGGCACCCCCTTGGGTCGGCTGGTTGTACCGGAGGTGTGGAGGAATAGCGCAACATCGAATGGTTCGTTGAAGAGATGAGTGAGCGAATTCAGGTCAGCCCCCGGGAGCGTGAGAGCGAGTTCAGAATCGGCTCCAGGAAGTGCTGCGGTGGCGTGAGGAATTTTGAGCTTGGAAGCAGCAGCTTGAGCGCAACCGTTTCCTTTCTGTGGGGTCAGTAAGAGCTTCGACTCTGAGTCTGATAGGAAATACTCGAATTCCTCCACTGTATAGGCTGCATTGAGTGGCGCAGCCGTTGCTCGGACTCGGATTACCGCCAAGAACATAATCACAAACTGTAATTTCATAAACATTTCAACATCTTTCGATTAAACATAGAATTCAATTAACAAACCCGAAGCAACATTGCTATTTCAAAGTATCACCTTTCTTCATCAAATATTAATTTTATATAATTTTTCTATCTATCCAAGATAATTCATCTATACCGATGCTATATGATAAAATTTACCAGTTTTGCATATCTAAAACAAAACTTACTTGACCTAACCAATCAGAATCAAATTTCAATTACATATGTAAACATCGTAATCATTGGCAAAACTGGGGATAAAATATTAAAATTACGATCAGAAGAGAAAAACAAAGTCAAACCTCGATAGTATTAGGGAAACTAAGGGCAACAACGTCGCCTGGTATAATTCCGGCCGCCACAAGCCGAGTAGCGGCAAGTTCAACCAGTTTATGAAGCTGAGAATGTGTCAAATCGAACTTGCCTGAAACTGATACTGCTCTCTTATGAGGGAACTCACCGGCGGCAAGCTTCAATAATCCGGTAAGAGTTGAACTATCCATTTCTTCGCTGAATTTCCTTCCTTTTTTGTTTTCTTCTACCTGAAAAAATCGATGCTGAGATAAGAAACAGAGAATGGATCAGTTGAATTGGTAACGCAATTATACATACCGCGAGAACTCACCGAGATCGTGTTATTTACGACTCAAAAACTGATTTGGCAACGCCGACGAATTTAGGGTGCAGGTGGTACTACGGTTGGCGTGCCACGTGGAAAGAAAAATGTCGGTTTCAGCTAGGCATTTATCTCATACATTCCTGCTCAGCGTATTTGTGTGGTTACGTTACCATCATTTGACACGTAAGACATTGGATGATATCAGATCGAAGTGAACGATGAGGAACTTTGTTTGTGGTGATTGCTAGGAAGAGGAGTCGCAACAGATTGGTACTGGAAGTCTTTCACTGTCTTATGACACGTACTTGTGAGTTTTGGATATTTGAAAATGGCGACGTGTACTTGACTAGACTAAGCAAAGTGGGGGTCAGATATTTCACATGTGGCGGGTGTCTGTAATTTGGTGCGAGGATGGGTTTATGACACGTGGCTGTTGGCCAATGACTTGACAGAAGAGTGCTTATGATCCATAGAGAAATGCCAAACAAGTTTAGCATTTGTTTATAATTATTTGTGCAAAACTAAACTCCTTTTTTTTTTCTATAAAGATTATTAAATTTTATTTTTTTATATAAAAATCACTTTAATTAATTATCTTACTGGATTGCTGGAGAATAATATTATACAATAATTGTTTAAATTTGTGATATAATATTTATATCAGCATTTCGGTGCTATATTATTGTCCATATTAATAATTTAATGAAAAAATATTGTCTAAAATAATTTTTATAGAAAAAATTAAATTTAATTATTTTTATAAGAAATTAAAAAATTATTTTTATGTAGGTTATTAAAATATGATGACTTTTTCCTCATATTGTAATTACTTTTTTTTTTTGTCCACAACGGTATGAGCTGTTTATTAATTTACAATTTCAACCGTTAGATTAATATATATATATATATATATTATTTTACCCATTTATTACATCTGATATATCGATATGCCAGTCATTTTGTAGATTGAGTCTTATTTATTTATTTGAAGATTTTTGGAAAAATTATTATATGCTCTCTGTAATTTAACATAATACAATTTTATCCTTAAATATTTAAAAAATATAGAATTTGTTTAGTATAATTTGACATAATGTACTATTACATAATGAGATTTGAAAATTATACTATTTATCTCCGAAATTTTGATATATTGTAATAGTACATTCTGTAAATTTGATTTATTATACTAATATTTCAATAAGTAAAAGAAAATATTTTTTTATACTATTGTATTATATTATTTTTTAAATCTTAAGAATAATAGTATATTATATCAAACTATAGAGACAAAATATATAATTTTCAAACAAAGAAATAATATATTATGTCAAACCTTTTTTCCATTTTTTTTTTGTTCAAATAAATAATCAAAGAGGAAAAACCCAGGAAAAGTTATTACATTATTCAAATTCAATTAGAAAGTGCTATTTGATTCCAGTATACTCGCAATACAATTTAAGAACACAACAAGCTGGCGATGGAAACACAATACAGAGTTCTCACACCAAGCAGAAGAATAATTCTAAATCTACCTGCACTATAACTATTTGAGTAACACCTTGATAGAATAACAGACGCGGCACATGCTCGCAAAGCTCGCAGATACAGAGCATTCGAGCTGGCCGGCCGGCTACCAGATTCTTGGTGCTACTTCATTATAATAAGTTGTATATTTTGATTTATTTTATATATGTTTTCTTTGGCAATAACTAATTAATTAAAAGGGCCTGGTGCCACTGTTGGTGCAACGGCTGGGGAGGCCGAAAATTGAACTGATTGAATTGGTGCGGGTGCAACAATCCCAGAGCTTTGGATATTGGCCATCAGTCCTCTGCGAGCATTTCCCTCTGCTGCCTCGCACAGCTTTGGAAGAAATACACCTGCAATTATGATAAGGTTTTAGAACTAGATGTTGAAGCTAGTGGAGTTAATACGTTTGTAATGAGGATCTAATTAATATATTGAAGAATACCTTCGCCAGCAGCAAGATTGAAGTAAAGATCGACGATGTTGGGGCAGCTGTCGTAGCACTGAGGAGAGCAGAGCTGGTGAATGAAAGTGGATTCGAGAAGAGAATCGGATGAAATTCCAAGTGATTTTCTGTCAAGGGCACATGCTTTGATACATTGATCAGTTTCTATCCAATTCCTTAATCTATCAGCTTCAATCTCAGAGGTACGACAATTGTAGGATTCTTGTCCACTTCTTTTCAGTTGCTTCTCAAGAACACAGCGCTTACCCGTGGATGAGATTGCGTAAGCACATGTATCTTGGTCCAGATGCTCACATATTATTTCCCCTGATCACAACCCATCAATCATTAAAATTAATTAGCATTTTTCTTTTTAAATAAACACAATATTAATTAAATTAGGAAATATATATGCAATAAAAACATGAGAAATAAAGCTCTCACTGGCTTACCAAGAGTGCCTTGTGCACAGAAAAACAGGGCAAGAGCCAGGATAGCCAGGTTCTTGAAGGAAGCCATAGTTATGTGCAATTTAAGAAGCTAACAACTTAATCTGTGCTTGCCCTTGGAGCTAGAATTTGATGCTGAGACTCGAGGGGAGGTTTACACCATTTATATATACATGGGCTTTGATGGGTAGTGCAGAGATTTGGTTATAAAGTCGAGGACAAAATTAAAGACTGAACGAACGTAAGAATGGTCTAATATTAACTACAAGTTTGTGAATGGTCAGGGTCATTGGGCAATGGCCCCACAAGGCCAACGTGTCTTAAAGGTATAAATCAAGTATATGCGGTTTCTATGGAGACCGCTATCAATGGCGGATCTGCATGCTTTCTCCATCAGCTGCCTGCCCTTCACATGAACGCTACGATCTTTAGGGTAATTAGGCTTCCTTAATTATTGGTTGTTTGTTGTGTGTGTGTGTGTGACTAATTAATTAATTTCGAGCTCTTCTTTTGGATTCTTTTGCTCAAAACTTCTTTTAATTTTAACTCTCATGTACCGTACGTATGGTAACACGTTTTACTCGTTTGATCTCTAAGCCGTTTCGTCTGTTAAAATGTGAATTCAACAAGAGTTTTTTCTACGAAATGGGCAAAAGAAGAATATGAAATTCGGATTTTGAAACTTTCAATTTTGGAGCTTGTTTGTTGAAAAACGTGAAGGTGTTTTCCCGGAAGGAAAAAAATGGATGGGACTTCTTGCTAAAATGTTTAATTATGTCAAACTTCTCATCAAAGACTTGGAAGATGGAATTGGAGATTTTCTATTGATTTGTTAATGTTTGCAAGGGCAAATGTCATATTGAATTCTCAATTTTGTTTTTTACAATTATATTCAATTTTACAAAAATTTTTTTTTAAATTATATGAATTTTCATCTTAATAACAAAACAAGTTTCGGTCTTAATGAACTACAATATAAACCTAACTAACAAGTCATTTGACATGTGATTCAAACAATTCATACGCTCCAAATTTAGCTGACATATCATCTTGTCATTTGATATGTCATATAGACAATCTATGTAAGAGCCATTTAGGTCTAGAGCGTAGTTTTGTGATACCGATACTATATTTGTTATTAAAGTGAAAGTTAATATAATTTAAATAAATTTTTTTTTAAAATTAGATATAATTGTAAGACGTAAAAAGTTCGGAATTTAAAATGATATTTATCCAATTTGTAAATCCATCAACTTCATAGGCAAAGCATTATTTTGTTAAGTACTTCCGCTATCCGGAAAAAGATAGATCTAGTTTTATTTTCACCTATATTAAAAAAATTAGTTAATTTAATTAAATTAATGATTTTTTCTTGATATTTTCTAAAAATATTTTTTATTTATTATTATCTTGAAAATAACTGTTTGATATTTTTAATGTAAAATTCAAATTAATATTCATACAGATGTCAAGCAATTTAAAGAATCATTTAAATCAAAAATTAAAAAAATAAATAAACGTTTAGGTATATTTAATAAAAGTATATATAAATAATGGTATATTTGAAATTTAACAAAATAACTATACTTTTAAAAAAATAATTGATCTATAATTTTATACAATAAAAAATGGAAACTAAACCTATCTTTCCGGATGAATATTGAAATTATGTTATGACCTCGTTACATAATTTCAGTATCCTGCATCATACTTGTTAATATAAAATTACTAATTTCAAACATTTTAACGAAATAGTGAATTTTCGGGGCGACCGAAGTTAATTCAAAACGGACTTAAAGGATTTTTGTCCTCCGTCAATTGCGGAGATAATTGAAAAGGACGTTTCTTTGTTTTGGTCTTTGTTAGGCCAAGGACGACGGAGCAAACTAAAGACTAAAGAGTTAGTTATGAGGCTGGCGACTAACGACTTCATTAATGTCCTCTCCAGTTAGGCAGTTCCATTCCAGCTATTAGGGAGATAACTTTGGGATCACAAATTTCTGTTCGGTGGCGGTCTTCTGTTCTTTTTTATTATTATTTTTAATCTGTTATTTTGAGAGTATTATATAAAATTTCAAAAGATAATAAAACACTTTCTATATTCGGAGTTCAAATTTGATTTAGTATTATGTTTTCAGTTATTTGAAATTCTGCTGTTAAATTCAAACATCAATACATGTATTGGAGTGAGGGGATACAAAAGGAATATCTAATTTTATTATAAATTTTTTCAACAGATAGATTTCAGAAGTACAAGAGATCCCCAGAAGGGTTATTGAACAAAATTTGAACAGTAAACTGTAGATAGATTGTTTTTGTGTCGATATTGAACCTAAAAAGTGACAGGATAAACCGGCGTCGTATCAGGGAAAAATAATCCGAAGTGTTGTTCGGTACCAGGTGGCTTTAGATCTTCATTAAAAACAGCAAATATGTACGTATCCATGGGAGTTGCTGGCCTCCTGGGACTGCCGGCGCCGGCTTTCACAAGCCCTATAACATTATTGACATAACTATGAGCTTTATCGATGGTAGCAAATTCTCCGTTTTCAGCACTTGGCCATCCAGTCTCAGCTACCACAATCCTCACACTTTGACCCCCAACTTTCTCTAAAGCAGCATAGATTGTATCCACCATAGCAACGAACAACTTACTGTACTGAAAAGCCCCATCACTAACAACTACACCTGTAGCGTTTCCTAGTGCGTAATCTAAATGAATATTTACGGGATCGCTAATGTATGCAAAATAAGGGTACACATTAACTAGAAGTGGGTATTCTTTAGGTGCCAGAAGACCCGCAACGGGTCCTAATGTGGCTGCTGCTTCGGCTGTAAATGCCCCAGTTGAAGGTGGGTAGGATTGGCCTATTGTTTGGAAAGATATAGTTGTGCTAACTGGAATTTTAATATTAGCTCCTTTTAAGGCAGCATCCAGGTTTTGAATTGCAGCAGGTACGAATTGAGCCAATGGCCCTGGAATTACTTCATTACCTGCGGATATATATTTAAATTTAGTTGCAGGGAAATGAGGGACAACATTGGTGCTAACCCATTGAACTGCAAATGCTGGATTAGTTGCGAGCTGCTGCAAATCTTCGTTACGAGTGCCAAGAACAACAGTAATATCAGTGTTTTCTGTAGCTTTCAGAACATCAGGATTCGGATCAAATATTCGAATGTGGTGGACGTTTTTAGATTGCAATAGGGCTATCACTTGACTTGGGGGAGGAATATTGTCCGCTACTAATCCATAGTTCACTCCAATATATTGCGCACCTTCATAAAAAATAAACAAATATAAAGGGTTTATGTATTAGTGCTTCTCAAGGATGGCATCGGGTGAGGTAATCGCGAAAAATACTATATCCAAATCCGATTATATATATATTTATCTGTACCAAACTCAAATAGTATTATCCGTTTAATTACCCGAACTCGTTTAATTATCTATTTATCATTAAAAAATATAAAATAAAATTCAAACTAAATAAATAATTAAAAATTAATAAAAATATACAAACAATCTATTATAAATTACTACAAAATCAAATAAAACAAACAAAATTAAAATTCAACACATTTAAATTAAAATAATTCATCGAATCGTATAAAAATAACATTAAAATAATAAAATTTAAATATTCTACATTATGATAGAAAAATTATATTTCAAATTTTCAACTTCCATTATATTTTTAGTTCAACAATATATAAAAAATAATTAATTATATCATTACATTCAATAAATTACAATAAAATAAATATTATATATATAATTGGATTTATCGAGTAACAGGTATCTAAAAAGCTCTACCCGTATTTGTCCCAAAACTCTATTAGAATTACCCATTAGGATTTGAACCTCTATCCGTTGCCATCCTTTTAGTGCTTATTTTACTTACAATAGAAATGCTTTACTACTAACCTGCATGAACGTAAAGGAAGCATGCGAAGATGGAGAAGATAAGTATAGAATCCATCCCCTTTGATGAGGTGCTTGAACGGATTAGAAGAAAACTGTACAAAATTTAGTTTCATGGGTGTCGTTATATGGCATGAAGTTGCATTCTATATAAGGTATCAACCATTCTATGAGGCAATTATAGCCTGTTATGTATCTAAAGTTTTACATGCATGACAGATCATATGTCGATTGATCCGTAATAAATTGTATTGGGCAAATATTGTCAATTATATTTGAAACAAAAAAGGAAGTATATCCATTGTTTCTACGTTGTCAATGCATACTGGATTTATTGAAAAAAAATTTTGGATTTGATTTCTCACTAAATGCATCATTGGACAGAGTGAAAAGTTTTAACTGTAACTAAATTCCGAACAATATTAATTTCACACGGTTAAACGGATAATGATACCTATAGTTTACATTAAAAAAATTACCGAAATATTCATGAATTCTTTTTAAATCTAATCAATAACAGAATTACTAAACTAATTTAGTGCATGAACCCAAAATTATCATATATATAAATTAAAAGACTTAAGTCATATATACTTAACCTATGTAAATGTTCGTTTTCGTCATTTAACCTTCAGCTATTTTTGGTTCATTTAGCCACTTAAACTTTTTTTTTGGTCTATCTTGCCTTATATCTAATTCGTAAAACGTGCATAGAACCCTCTCATGTTGACATGATAAAAAAAAATGTTTGAGTTGATCAATGATATTATGTCAACTGACATGTCACCAACAATGGGTCATATGTTCGGTTTTAGAAATTAAACCGACAGTAAAGTGGACAAAAAATAGAATTTATGTGGTTAAACTTACCAAAAATCATTGTAGAGGCTAAATGGTAAAAACGAATGTCTTCTAGGGTTAGATATGACTTAAGCCAAACTAAAAATATATTTGCTTGCATTTTAATTGTTGTTTTGAATAAATTCCAGTAAAATAAGATTGGTTTTCAGAATGTATAAGATCCTTGATATGCATATGAATTGTACAAATATGGTATGACCAAACAAGCTTGCCCCAAGTTTCCTGTATTATTCCCATATAAATTCAAAAATGCAAGTCCAACATTTCATGCTGAGGATAATCACAGCTGATTTCCTTTTTGGGCAATCGGCAAATTCATTGTTTTCGCCCCCATCTTTCTATTCTATCAACACACTGTCGCCCCCATCGGTTCTATTCTATGAACACGTCATGGCTTTGTTTCGGGTAAATTAAGAATGAAAATTTCACCAAAACATGTACGCTTATCATTTTATTTATAAAAATATTTTCAACATATTTCCTTTTTCATTTTTACATATTCTTTTTTCAATTTTAACAAAATCTTTTTAAAAAATATCTTATCCTTATTCTTCAATCCACTTTCCTTTATACAAATTCTTACTACCAATCTATTTTCACCGCGGCTTCATTGTCAGATCCACCACATCCATCATCTTCATCGGATTCGTTACAACCAGGTTGCACCGATGAACTCATCACGTTAGCCCCATGTTTCAAGGCAACCTGGTCACTAGAGTGGTATTAAATCTTTCAATATTTGGAATTGAACTTACAGTTTCGATCATTGGAGAAGCAATTGCGGAATCTAGTGGACCAGGGCTCCTTATTCTTGGATTCAAGTGAAGAAGATTATCGAGAATTCTCAGAAATGTAAAATTGGGTGGTTACAAGAATTTTCAGGGCTTTGTTTCTTGCTAGTCGAATCGGAGTGAGAACACTAAGGATCAGATACAGAAATTTACAATCAATAGGGTATTATTATTGTAGCTTTTGTATTAGTAAGATTGAGATAAGAATGGGTTTGGTGAATACTAAAATATTCAAATTTTGATGGCGACTTTATTGAAATTATTTAACTGCTACCTTCTACATTTTTTGCTTTTTTCTGTCCATAAAACCAAGAAAATTATTTATTTCAAATTACCCTTTTAAATGGAATATATGATCAAAATAACAAATTAGACAAAGGTATTTTAAATTATATCCAAAATGTTTTCAAGAAATTTCAAAATATTTTCAATGGATTTTTAAAAAATATTCAAGGTATGTCTAATATATTTGCTCGAGATATTTTTAAGAAATTTTCAAAATATTTTCACGATATACCTAAGAAATTTCCAAATATAACAAAAGTATTCCAAATCAAGAGATACTCAAAATATTTCTAAGAATGTCAAGATAAAATATACCCAAAACATACTAAAAATATACTGAATGTGCATTTTTAGTATATTTTGAAATGATTTTTTGAATTTTTGCTATTTTTGAAAAATCCCATTAAGATTACATTGGGCCTCAATTTGTAATTAAGATGCTTGAGTGGGATTTGAACTATGATCATTCATGGATATGAATTTTAAAAAAAAAATCAAAATTGAGTTTAAACAGAAAGATTAATTAAAATCAACGGACAAGTATTTTGGTTAATATTTTCGTATTTTAGACTTGAACTCTGGAAATTTTATGGGTAACATATCTCAAAATTACTACAAAGAAAAGACAACTAATTAAGATATTGTTTATGATGCTATTGTCAACACTCAATAACAAATCAAAGAGCAATGCTCAATCCTAAAAGATACATACCAGATATTTAAAATCTGCAGAGTAACCCTAAAAGCATGACTTAAGAAGAAAGAGCAATGCAAAGGTTAAGTTGCATTGAACCCACTTCAAAAGCAATATGAACTAATGTCAATTCCATTCCTACCCAGATGCAGTAGCAAAAATTATTCTTTCCATTTATGCCAAAATTATAAGAGCGGCTTGGTATTAACCATCTGAAGCAAAATGAATGCTTTCTGGTTTCCAGAGAGACTGAATTTCAGAATAAGTATTTTTTATGAGGATCATCTATTATGAAAACATGCATCAATCCCTTACATTTTACTTTTGCGGGTTTTTCCGTAGGACTCCTTGGTCACTCCATAATAAACAGGACTACTGCCTCCAAATGTGATGAAGTTCCAACCAAAAATTGAACCACCAACAATATAACTTTTTTGAGGCTGACCATCTAAAGATTGATCTGAGTGCTGTTTAATCTGAAGCACCTTTGATCCTTTTGCAACCCGGTGTCGCTCCCTGGATAATTTTCCTGGTGCACTTTCACCTGAGAAACACTGACTTTCTGACACAAGCTTCTCATGGGGCTTCATCTTCACTGTCATCTGTTTGTATAAATCCATCAGAAGTTTTATTTCTGCGGAATGAATATATATTGCATAAGTACCAAGTATGCTTTCAGAGGCAAAGATATTCTGAGCTTACCATACAGAATCTAACGAATATCAGAAAAGCATTCTACTGGCCAATGCAAATGAAGAGAAAAGGAACAGGATCAAGCAAGACAATTAAAATGCAGGGACTCACGTATTCGTAGTTCTTTAGCTGCTTTGCAATTCCGAAAGTCAGATGTCTGTAGAACCTATGTTAATAACCATAGTATCAGCATGCTTAAAAAGAAAGACATATTTTATATCATAACTAAGATAAATTTGCTAAGGATTCGGGATATTTGTAGTTAGAAAAACTATTTACCAATTTAGGGCAATTTTTCTGAAAATTCCGGATTTGTGGTAGTTTTAGATTGGCGAAAAGTCAGATTCGGATTTGTGAAGCGTACGCCGATTGGAATGGCGTACAAGCGTACGTGAGCCAGTTAAACTAACTCACGGTTTGGTGTGTCAACCCAACCAGCACATTGCAGTGCATGGGAAATTCATAGACCAATGCATATACATATATATAGAAAATAATAATAATTCATTATTTATCTATTATGAAAATGATTAAATTTTCGATGCATTAATAATATAATAATTTATTTGAGTGAGTAGATCTGCAGTGTGTGAGTGACTTAGAAAATTGAGTGATAAAGAGCAATATAAAAAGTTTTCATTTGGTATACTAAACACATTCTATTTTCCTACAAGACACACATGTCTACTGCACACACCACTCATGCACTTACTACACTTTGCACTTGCACTTTTATTTTTTACCAAAAATGAAACAACAAACACCACAAAATTAAAAAAAAAAAAAAAATACATGTGCGCCACTTCAAATCAGTGCTTGAATTGGCACCGTAAGTTTCTCTTTCTGCCAATTCACCAAAAACTATTTAGAAATAGTTTTAAAAGTACCATAAACTTAAAATTTTATAAAACAGTACACCAAACATGTAAATAGATTTCATCACAGAAAGCATTAAGGATATTATTTTATTAAATTTAGATCGACACTTCACATCAAAGAGTTTGAAGCAACCCAGGGCTTGTGCCCCAGTGGTACATGGGCTTAACTCCTCTCTAAAAGGTCTAAAGTTCAAAATCTCCTACAAACAAATAAAAAAATAATAATAAAAAAGAGTTTGAAGCAACCGTGTCACAATATACATTGCATGACAATGACACCGTAGATACTATGTAACTAAAGTTCCATAAAACCTACAATAACAAAGATCCACCGTTGATTCATTTAATGTATCTACAAAGAGACTGTCTATTGGTTTTATAATTTTTTTTTCAATAAATTTTTTTGCATCCTTGACCAAAACAATAGGGGAATAGCAGATCATGAATTAATTCAATTCAAACACTTCATATCATTGCAGGCATCACGAAGCATCTGCCTTGGATAACTTTCATTAGTAACCACGCATGACATTTGAAGATGTCCAACGAAAGAAAAACAATATAATATTTATCCCTTCAATCTCATTCTAATCACTGTAAATCCCAAGCCCCCTATTGCACAAACCGCTATCATCAATAAACAAAGATCTTTTAGTTAGCATTACCAGAAAGAGATTAATCATGTCATTACAATCAATTAACAATTATACAAATCTTCGATAATCATAGAATTCAAAACGAAACCACTGGAAATCAGACCACGCCCTTCATTGTCTAACAAATATTCCAGAACGCCAGAGCATAAGAAAATAAGCGGATAGTCACGATGATAACAAATTCAATATTGCAATTGTGTCTAGATTGTAATTTGCATAATGATAATGAATTAGGAACAAATTAGATGTATGTTTTTACTTTTTAGGTTATATAGCCCCAAATACGCACACAAACACAAGTAGCCAAACTTTCCCACTCACCCCAGCCTATATAGCACAAATACAAACAAGATTTATAAAAAGTATAAAACACGAACACACAAAGAGAAACTTGTAAATATTAAAAATGTAGAGTTAAATTTATAAATAAATACAAAAAAAATATAATTATAAGTTATTATTTTTATATGAATTAAATAAAAATGACATATAATTAAATATATTGAGTAATAATTGATGTTACATATAAATTTTAGACTTCTAGAAAGAAAAAATATATTTTTAACTTAAAGAAATATATGTCTAATTTTTTGAAAATTACAAAATTGACTCAATATGTTTTTTGTTGTTGTCTAACGAGTGTTGATATCGAAAACGCGACACACTATGTAGTTGAAATGTCTGCACTTCATAGATAGCAGCAATAAAGCAAAATGAACGTTCCCAAATAGATATTATAGCAAAACTATTATCAATCATATTCGCCATTGTTAATGACATTAGTATTTTGTATATCAGTCACATAAAAGGGAAGCGCCAATAAAAAGAAAGAAAAAGACCTGGATAAACTGGGGACGAAGTTGTCGAACAAGAGCTCGAATTTTGAAGGAGGAGCTCAGGAGATCGACATTGGTGAGCTTTCTTTTCTTGGACTGAGTTTGGGGCTGTTGGATAATGGGTTTTGTTTCTTCCATGGATGATAACTTTGCGAGCAAGGAGCGCTTAACCTCTTTCCTTCGTTACTCTCTCAATTTCAAATTCAAATCAATTCAGGAGGGAAAAGAAAAGGCAGATGCCTTCATTTGCAGAGGAAATTAAATTTCTGGATTAATTTGATCCCTGAGTAACAGAACGCCACGTCAGAGACCCAAGTTCTTCTTTTCATTGCGTGGCATTATATAATTGGCTGATGGAGCCAAATATTTACTGTAAATTACCAATTTCAGGCCCGACTTGACTTTGGGCCGAAATTACAGCCTGTGGCAGACTCTGGCCCAACTGTTCACCTCTAAACCTCACTGTTCGCCCACCACCGTTTTAATTGTTTTTTTAAATATTACAGATAGTTTTTTTATTTTCATCTGTGGTTTCATCTGTACTCCTTTTTTTTAATTTTATCTTTTTTTTTTATTTTCATTGCAACTCTGTCTTTTCTTAACAGCCTTTACACCATTTTCGTCTCTATTATTCCAATTTGATCGTCTTAGCCTTTTCATCTTCTTCGAAATCCATCATCGCAAACTTTTACTTGTTTCTGATATAGTCTTCTCTGATTTTGTTACTCTTTTCCCTTCCGTCCCTTTTACTTCTTAGAAGAAGAGAAAAATCACCACTAAGATTCATGATAATGTTGCAGTTATTTTTAGAATTTAAATTTCGCTCAAATTTTAATGAGTTCGTTAGATTGCTCTAAGAGAAACTTTGAAATTGAATTTGTTTATTTGCTTTTTTTGAGTTTTTGTCCGTGTTATTGATTTCTTTTTTGTTCTTTGTTTTTTTGATAAAAATCATTAAGATATAACCAAAATATATCCAAAGTATTTTCATGGAATTTTCAAAGGTATATTACAGTATTTCCAATGTATCCTCAAGATATATCCAAGGTATACCAGACTTTATAGTCTTTATTCACAATTATTTTAGACCAAGATATTCTCAAATATACCTAAAGTATAACGAACTGTATAGCCTTTGTTTACAACTGTTTTAGGCTAAGGTATTCCCAATATATACTAAAAGTATGCCTAAGATATATCGAATTTTATAACTTTTGTTAACAACTATTTTAGGCTCAAGGTATCTCCAAAATATACCCAAGGTATACCGGACTTTATAGCTTTTGTTCGCATAACTATTTTAGGTCTAAAATATCTCCAAAATATATCCGAGGTATTCCCAAGATATACCAGGGATTATCTTATGTTCCACTAAGTACTTTAAGCCGAAGGTATATCTGAGATATATCCAAGGTATACAAGATGTGTTAGTGTAATTGTAGAAAGTATTTTTCGGTAAAATTGAAAAAAAAACATTGATGGAAGATAAAATTGTAATTATTTCTCCTTTTTTGGTATTTATGAAAAATTCTTAATTTTAAAATTATTTACATTTCTCGTGTAATAGCTTAGTAACAAATAATTTTGTCAATTCCAGTAATGATCATGTTAAAAATTGAGGTACAATGAATGGCCAAAATTTATAAGTAGAACGAGAATTTGAAGAAATTAAAAGAAAAAGGCAACCATATATATTAAGCAGATTCCAATCCCAAGCATTGGCTTGAGTACGATGGCAGCATTATCTTCATGCTGTTTTGGGCAATCTTCACAGCTTTCGAGATCACTGTCCGATTCGTAGCTTAGAAACCGGCGATCATCCTAAACCACCCAGAATGAAAAATCATGAAAAATATCCGAAGACTATCATTTCTACATAGATAGAAAGAGCTTGCATAGTTGCACTGTTGTCATTTGTTAATTCAGTAATGCTGACCGTGTGCTTTGTATTATTACCTAGGTCATTTGTTACTTAGGAGGTCATGACAATATGGTAGAAATGTGATGCATGATGGGTATAGAAATAGAAACTCATTCATGCTGATTTTGTGGTGAAGGGTTAAATCTACTTATTTCATTTTTGTTACTAGATTCTTGCTGATTCAGGGGTGGAATGTGTTAAGTATAAATTGATTTGAAATTAAAGATTTAAATACTAAATTCATTTTGGATGTCGTCTAGACTTGATTTTAAAGAGTTGATGTAACATTTGATATCAGAGCATAGGTTTCCAAATCAATTGAATCTATCTTTATTTTACTGTTTTAATTTTATTTATGCAATTTAAATCATTAAAAAAATTAGTGACCGAAATCTATAGCTTAACTTATCTTATATCATTTTATTCTATTTGTATTAAAATACTAATATTTTAATGTAAGTTGAGTAATCCTAATAGATGGACTAGTAAAATATAAGTACTTTGATCCAAATTAGGCAGAAAATAGTACAAAAATTTTTTTAAAAAAAAAAAACAAGTTACATTTTTCTTGTTAATTATATTCGGTAACAATATATAAATGGAAACAGGATTTACATTTACTCCGTGATTTTTTTTTTCTTTGTTAAATAAATGGATTTTTATTAATTGATTGATTTAACAAATTGTGTAGCAATAATTTCTTCTACTGTTAAATTTCTTCAAATGCCCATCAATCGTTATCTACATTTCTTCTATGTTAACATCACTTTCTGTGAAATTCTCTATCCATCTTCAATGGAAAGAATAATAAATGTTTGTGCATCTATGTTTTGAATCCATTTACGAATCCTGCAAACAGGGGCTGCTTAGAAACAGATAGCAGAGACAGTATTGGTTATTAATCTTAAGGATATTTAAAAATCAGGAGGATAACACATACCGGAGCTGTTTGTATGAGATTATGGCAGGTATGGTCACAAGGATATGGACAGTCAATCTCCTTGGTGATGCCTCTGCCAAAATACCAATCACCAACTGTTCTTGCAATTGTCTGTCACAATATAGTAGAGATTTTTAGTCATTGTTAATGAATAGGGATTGCTAAAAATAGCACACAGCAGGCAAAATTTAAGCGTTGAACCTTATTGTGTACTGTTGGGGAATCAGCTGTAAGCCATGTGTCTTGTGACTCGCTTTGGCAATGAGCAAAGCATGAATTTATAAACATTCCTCCGCTGCTCGAATATCTAAAGAAAGATCTTAAGGCTACCAGCATATCACGCCTGAAACCTGGACACAAAAGTGAGAGAGTAGTGTTTTATTTAGATGATTTCGAAAATTCATTACTAGAATTGTTGGTGAGGCAGACAGAGACTGACCTTGCAAAATTTCTATCTGGTTTGCATTACAATCTGCTGTGTTAAGCTTGCAACTCTTCCATAACCCACGCTGGTCAGCAGAAGGGGGCACCAGTATATGGTTTAGCTGTTAAAATTTTTTAAGTTTCAATCTTTTCAAATTGTTGAATGGTTCAGATTCAATGAGAAAGGATAAGAAATGCCTTACTTGGAACACATCATAAGCCGTGTTCAAGATGAATAATGGTGTTCTAATGAATTTTAATGCATGCTGTGGAAAGAAGCACTGCATAAAAAAAAAGCCCATGATCATAAGATGAACCAAGCGGAAGCAAAGAGCAGAAAGGATCAAATTTTACTCTTTCTTTTAAACTGTTTAAGTTTTACTCTTACAAACAGAAAAAAAAAAAAATTACCAGTTTCGGATCTGACAAGGTTCTGGTGCAATTACTGTTGAGATTCTTTACTGATCCCTGCCATGAACAACTTAAATGGTTAATCCGGCTAGTGTGATTTATGATAACAAATACAGAAGGGAAACAAGATTTGAAGAGTTAGAACCTGCAGAGTTACAAGCTGTGCATAGAAAGACCTCATGGTGCGGTTCATAGTGATGTCTTGTCTATAAGAGGGAAGAAAACAAAATGTTAAAGGATGAAAAAGAAAATCTTTGAACACCTTCATATAATAAAAACTAAAAAGGCAGTACTAGTCTTACTCATCCAGAAAAAATCCTGCATCACTCAAGCACTTGACAGTGGCATTCCTTGGTAATATCTTAGCAAAATTGTCGCATTTGTGAATGGCAGATAAACCCCCAGCAGAGCAACCTGAAAGCAAAGCCTGCACAAGACATGAATTGAACATGAATTATGTGTAACAAAGCCCCCATATATGTGTAAGGCATGTGAAGCCATTGCAATTGAGCTGCATTAATATTTACCTTATGTGCCTGCCCCAGCCCCTTGGGGAGAAGATCCTGAATAACAGCTTCCCAAATCCTTTTCCCTCTGAAATAGAGGGTTGATGTCTGTTGCAAGCACACAAGAAAAAGGTTAACTAGGCACACGTATGTCAACTTTATGGTATATTGAGCAGAACATAACTTGATGTTTCCACACACACACACACACACAAATAAAAATAATAATAAAAAAAAAATGAAATGGTTTCAGAGAGGGTGGCTTTATATATTCCTTCACTTATGAAAATACATTCATTCAGTAGCTGGGTTATTTTGTCGTTGCGAGATAAATATTCATCATGGTTCCAAACGGTAGATGGTAAACAGGAACTCAGCAGTAAATCTTAACAGCAGAAGTGAAGAAAGAAGTACCCCATTTTTAAACTCTGCATCTCCAGAAAATGATCCTCCATCACAGTATCTAAGCTTTACACGGTTCCAGTTGTAGAAATCTGATTTAGAGGCAGATTTAATGATTATAAACATGAAAAGATATCTCTACCACTTTATAAATAGAGTACAAAGCAATTCCACTAATAAGAAGGAAAATCTAGATCACTAAGATTAGTTTGGTTAAATGAATGCAACCATTTCAACTGTCATCTCAGGTATTTAAAGTTCCCATAACTAAGATTAGTTGATTAAATGACTAGCACCATGGAAATCATTACCATAAAACCTCGAATAACCAAACCTTGGATTTAACAAAACACCAACAAATAGATATTAAGAGAAATTCTGAGCACATCGGATATTATATAGCTGACGTTTTGCCTAACAAATTAAAACTAACCAACACTCTAAGAAATTAGTAGTCAGCCTATCACCAGGTATATATTAATTGAAGCGCACATGGGCACCCGATTTCTTTTTAATAAAACGGCCAGGCAACTGGCAAACATATTCTACAAGTTCAATAAAAACTGATAAAGGTAAAACTTCAGAAAGAGTTGCAATTAGCAAAATTTTTAGTAATCCCAGAAGATGTGTACACCGACTTTGCTTATGATACTGGGCCAATAATTTGTGTTTTGATTCCTTGAACAAGATAACACAAAAGGTTACGTGACTAACAACAAAACAGAAATTGCATTTGGGCGGTTAGCGTGGGAAAGTGAAGGATCATTTCACAGGGCAAAAATGTAATTTAAAATGCTAGACGAACATGAAAGGCCGACAAAAGCTGGAAATTCTAGCTTTTAAAACATTGGCAATAGGTGTAATGCTGTCTGATATGGTGGTTATCAGCCGTCCAATTCCACTATTCAGCACGTGAAAAGGACAACAGAGATTGTGAGCGAAATGGACATCCCACGTGGTTTTTACAAGATTTCTTTTATTGCCCTCTCGTGATTTTCCTCCGGTACTATGCTCGAGGACATTAATGTCCCAAACTAAAAATAAAGGCTGTACTCCAAAATCTTGAAACTTAGGTATGGGAACTCATAAAATCTTGGAAGTAAGAAAATGTACCCGGATTAAGCGAGGCATTGTTGCTTAGGATTCCAGAAAAAGTCTGCAGCTTGTTCATGTAACGAGTAGATCCGCGGCGCGTTTTGGCTCTCTCCAAGCATGATGGCAAATCATTACACCACCCGCCTCCCTGTGATGAAGATTATAATTGCTCAAATTAATGTTACTCATTATTTTCGAAAATTGCGTCCCACCAATCATACTTGATCACTACTACTAATGATTCATTTATTGTCCGAGATAAGATTTTAAAGAAAACCCTTTCCATTTTTCAACACTTTTCAATATTTATTTTTAATTGATTATTAAAGAGAAAAAATTAAAAAATATATATTTTTAAAAATTTTTATGGAGAGTATTTTCGAAAGTATTCTTAGCATTTCTTTTAAGATTTTTCACACTTTTCGTGGGACATAAATGAAGAATTCGTTGTTTGAAAAAAAAAAAACGAAGAAGAAGAATTCATATTTCCTTGCTTGAAATGTATATGATGGGTACACAGTAGGGCCGCTAGATATACCAAAGGTCAGCTGCTAGTGTCGAAAGGCAACATCATTGCACAGTGTACTAGGACAACAACGATGTCGTATTGTTTTTTTCAACAACATTTAATCATGACCAAGTATCCAGCAGTAATGAATTCTTTTTTTTTTTTTTTTCCTTTAGTTAATACTATTTATAAAGAGAAGAAAAGCTGACCTCAAATGCCAAAATCCAGTTGCGTGCTCCATCGCCGAATCCTGGGTGAAAATGGTAAGCAGGCAAACTACCATCCAAGCAAACTTCGAATATTTTCATCAGCCAACAGCAAAAACAAATAAAACAAGTTTAATAAATCACAACCAAAAAGATTTATAAAGACAATCATGCACTGACAGTCTGACACCGATCTTTTTTCTTTTTTAATTTCACCAAATATTTAATATAATAATTTAAGAAGAAAAATAAAGGAAAAATAAAAATAGAAACTTACAGGCACCGAGAGCCGAAGCATTTTTAACCAAAGTCATCTCCACCAGAAGCCGGCCGTCCGTCGTGCTGCAAATGCACCGGAGACCGCAATTCAGCAAAATCAGCAATATCAATGCTGCTATGTTCATCTTCGCTGCTGTTTGTTTCACCAAAACTACAAATATTGTTTTCAAAAACATCTATACAGAGCTAAAATGGAAGACACATTATAAAGAAAGCACTGAAGCAGATCAGCTAAAATCTGGTGTAGCACTGTAGATATGTATATGTATGGGAATTAGGCAAATGAGAAATCAAAGTGGAAGAGAGAAATTTTTTGGAAATTGGCAGAGATGTGTGATCTGCTGGACTCCTTAATACGGAAGATTATATAAGTGGATTTTGTTTTAGGAAAAATAACAAAAAATAGGAAGAAAAAATAGTTTGACACTATCCTGAATCCGGAAATCAATGGCAGTAGAGGCAAAATACAGTCAAATATAAGAAGAAAAGAAGAAAAAAGATAGGGAAAAACAAAAAAAAAAGGAAAAAGTGATTAAAAAGGGTAAGGTTTAAATTGAGCAACAGAGTTATTGGGCTAATGATAAGAGAGGAAGGGAGGAAGGAACATAGATTTAGGCAAAATGTTAGGGGTGGGCTTCACGAATATGAAGGTAATTGTCTTATTGAGGTAATAAGTCAAAAGCGAGAGCCAATAATAATACGAGAAGAAGAAGGAAGGTTTGGAATGGGGACCCATGGCGGTAACTGACTAGCTAGGATGACGATGATGTCTGAGGGTTGCGTGATGGATAGTTGGACATAAGAGAGATGAAGCATTGCGTTACCGTTGGAATTTTAACCACTTCATGTTGGAGAATTAGTTGGTTTGCAGACTCCATCCATCATTTGCGGTGAAATTTAAATAGTCTTAACTAATTTGACCATTGATGATTCTTATCCATTATTTTATTTAGGCAAAAAGTGCAATTAATAACTTCTTCCTAATAATTTGATATTGTATTTCAATTTTTATTTTATAACTAAATAGTATTTTCGTTTTAAGATCCATTTAATATTGCTTTTAAAAAAAAAATTCGAAAAAAAATTTATATTTTTTAAATTTTGAAAACTATTTTAGATAAAAACAGATAAATATATATTTTTTTAGAAATATATTTCAGAAAAAACAATTTATAAAAAATTAATCAATTAAATAAAAAAATTCAAAATATGTTTTTGGGACACTAAGCAGCAATTTCAAATATCAATTTAGTCTTGATAATAAAAGTGTGATATAAAATATTCATATTAGATAAATTTTAATAAAAATAAAAAATAATTATAATATTTAATCAGTAAAGTTAAAATTTATCTAATATGGATATCATAACTAATTTATTATATTTTTATTAAAAAAACTGACAGTCAAAAATAAAAATATTATTTAATTATAAAAAAATTAAAATATTTTTTATTATAAATAATTTTTAAAATAATAAATTAGGGTTGGGGCAATTTACCAATCCATAACATAGGTCCAAAATTAATTGTCAGTTTGAGGTCAAATTTAACTCAATTAAGCTCTGATAGTTTTATTTAGTGGACAAATTGTCTCAAGGTCTGCCTCTTTTACTCCTAATGTTATATACTAACTGAATTATTAAATTAATATAAACTGATTTAATATATATTTTTATGACTAATTTAATTGATTTTAAAAAAAAAATCATTAATTCAATTGATGAATACAAATGAATCAGGTATTTTTTTTTTTATTAAATAAATCAGGTATCTTATTAATAATTGATAATGGTAAGTTCTCAGTGTTCTTATTCTGTACCTATCCCCGTTGTGATGTGCGTGCCTATCGGTCCTTTTGTGATGTCCCTGCCAAGTGTTACGGCCTATATTTGGGACCGTGTGCCACTCACTTAGATCGTGTTTAATAAGCAAGTCAGCCAATAGTTAATCCGCTAATTCTGCATATAAGGAACATGCGTTAAATTCAGGCCAACGACTGAATAACCAATAGCATTTGCAAGCATGGTACGATAACATAACCAAAATAGCACATAAATACAACAAGCAATCGCATAACCATGACATCACATCGAATAGGCACAACTACATAAAGAAAGGCACAGAATGAGTAGAAATCGAGCAAGCATTTCATTAATATTCGATTGAGTATTACAAAGATGGCCAAGCCATTATGCAACGTTCGTGTGGGCAGGGGGGCAACTCACAAGACGAACGGGCCCGTCAGCTATCCGATTCGAGCGACAAGTCCAACTGGTGACTAGTCACTCCTCCCTAAAGAGCATTAGGGGCATATTGGGACTTGGCAGAAGGAAACATCAATATGTTCCACTCATCACTCCCATTGAAATTACAAAAATTAAATTAAATTTGAAAAGACTGTTTCGCCCTTTCATTACAATGTTCTTCCCCATCGAATTACAAGATGGTCCCACCTTACATTCTCCTCTGCTCAAACAGTTGACACCCTCGTCGACTGAGTCTTTTAGGATGGTTTCAATTTGCATGCTGAAGGAGGATAAGTCTTCGGCTTTCTTTTAGGTGATCTCTTTGTCACTTTGGCCCTTTCACATAACTAATTATTCTTTGAATTGTCGCCTATTGGATGACTGCATGTATCTACTAGAATCTCTCCCATTGATTTGTTTGTTGGTGGGTATTTGCTGATGGCTGGTCTTGTTGCTTGTTGCAGTTAGAATCTTTCTTGTCTGGATGATATGGCTTCAAGATGTTATCGTGGAACATGGGATGAACTTGTACCCATGCTAACAATTATTCTTATAGTCACTTTGCCATCGCCATATCTCCCAGTTGGAATTGTTGAGGTCGTCAATGTTCATCTGCCCATTTCTTCATCTGATGGGAGGCTTTCTCTAAATGTGTTCTTGCAATCTCTTCACTCTGTCTCCATTCTTTTGTGAAAGGGAAGGCCTTTGTAAGGTACATCAAGAGGGTAAGGCGTCAGAGGTTATTGACCTGTAACAATCTCAAAAGTACTTTTGTTAGCAGTTGAAACAAAATTGGACCACCTCAAGTGAAGATGGCCAGTTCTTCTAGCAAGCATTGATAAAATGTCGCATATATTCTTCTAAGAGACCATTTTTGTACAGGAGCCCCCAAACGAGCCCTTGAAGAATGAATAGATCATGTCTGCAGAAGCTTATTTAATTATTTCTCCAACTCCGCTAATACTGGAGGGCTAAAATTATTTTCTTTTTTGCTCATGGGGTTTATTGTTATTGGGACCACTCAAGGTGTCTCATTATTAAGGAAGATAAGACAACTAGCGGCTGGTATGGGAACTGATAGCTCCGAGGAACTTTAGGGCCCCCGTATTTAAGGTATCTCTAGTGTCCCCCTTATGGATATTCTCTTCCTCTTGAAATGAATATAAAGCATTCAATGTTCCTCTATGCGAACATTCAGCAACTCTATGAGGTCTCTTGCAAAGAAAGCAAGAGATAGGTTTTATGGCCCCACTTTACGATCCAGCCCTTGATTCTTCGTACTTTGGGAACTAGGAACCATAGTCCGGAAGGTGAGTCCTTTTTTCCTCTAGTTCTGCATTGCTATTGAACTTCTTTTCGAAAGTCAAACCCCAATTTTGCCTCTCGCTTCCTCCCAGAAATTGATTGGTCTGTTCCCCTCCCTTGATAGAGGTCCTACTTCATTTGTTCAAAGGATTGTCTGCACTTGGAACAAATGTGAATTTTCTCTTGGAGTTATTTCCTAATAAGTCATCATGATTTTCGGCAACAGTGATAGCCGTATGGTGGTCTTTAATCCCCCGTCGATATAATTCATTCTTGGACTAAGGCTCCAACCCTTTCATAAAGTTAAAGAATTTATCGGTATATGACATGTCTTGTATGTCCAAGATGAGGGCTTGGAAGCTTCTCACATATTCACGGATGGATCCTGTTTGTTGCAAATCATTAAGCTTGCAACGAGCGGTGTATGCAGCATTCTTGAGGCAAAACTGTGTTCTGAGTTCCTTCTTGAATTCTTCCCAAGAGAAGATCCTTTTGCTACCATTTTTCATTTCCTCCACTCGGCTTCACCACCAAAGTTTGGCATCCCCAGCTAGATATATGGGAGTCATTCTTATCTTGTTCTCTTTCGAGCCGATCTTGGTGGCTTCAAAATAAGAATCAAGATCAAATAGAAAGTTCTCCACTTCCCTTGAATCTCGAATGTTGTCATAAGTCTTAGGCTCAGGGATCTTTATCTTGCCATATTCAGGTGAATTAGTGCCAACATTCTCGACTGCTTTCATCACCACGCTCACTTTAGTCCTGGTCTCCTCCAATTCATCACGAATAGAGGTGAAAGCTTCTTGGGCTTCATTGGATAAGGCCTTGACTCCCTTCTCGAGATTATTCTGGGAACTAGCAAGTTGCCTCACTACTTCTTCTAGGTTCCCCGATCTGTTATCACTTGTCCCTGCATTATCACCACAAATAAAATTCATACCTTGGGTGGAATTCTTATGAATTAGTTCATGGACTGTATCTGACTCGGCCATCAATGCCTCGAACAATTTTGAATTGGCCACCACGGCCAAAAGGAAATCTTGGTTAGCCACCACGGCTTTCCAAGTTTTAGATTGGGTTACCGCAGCCACAATCAAATTTACATCGGCCACTACCACTTTTAAATTCTCATTT
>CATIWF010140832.1:0-69783 GCA_949630135.1 Balakata baccata
TTAATCTGTTTAAGATCTATAACATGTACTAGTGTATTTGAATCAACAATGTCTCAT
The DNA here is from genome assembly GCA_949630135.1 of Balakata baccata. NCBI lineage: Eukaryota > Viridiplantae > Streptophyta > Magnoliopsida > Malpighiales > Euphorbiaceae > Balakata > Balakata baccata. Next base: position 58 of record CATIWF010140832.1, read on the forward strand.
CTTGTTGATCCTATAACTAGGGATAATTGAGATACTAATATAATTACACATGATATCTCATTATCATGATCTCATCATGATTTCTTCATGCTATGTTATGTATCAAGGACTTTAATAATTGATTTAAGATCATTATCAATTCATATATCAAATTAATGAATATGCCTTTTATTAATGAAATAAATATGTGCAATAAGTGCTAAAGGTGATTACCTTTAGATTACTTCTTTAACACCATTAAGTTGACTAATTCATTACTACTTATTCTTAAAAACTCATAAATAATAGTCATGTACACCCATTAAGTTGACTATTTCACTACTACTTATTCTTAAAAACTCATCAATAATAGTCACAAGTATGGACTATAGAAATCTTACTTGTTATTTTTAATTTCCAATTGTCACTAACTCTTATGATCACGGGTAACAAAGAGAGAAAAACAAAGAATAGATAAATTAGCTAATTATAATGTGGTTTGATCAACAAAGAAGGTCAAGGCTCAAAGTGGGTTACCTAGGGGATAATGTTAGGTAGGCTACAAAAGCAAGTCCCAAGGGGTAAACCTAAATGTCTCTATCATTTAAGTGTTTTGACAACAAAAACTGCGGCGTCGATCAAAATTTAAGCTCAAATTCTAGAGTAATCATGCCATAATTGAAGTTATTCATACTAAAGAAAGAGAAGAGCTTAAAAGTAATGATAGATCTATTAAGGCTCAAAAGCTCACAAAAGAAAAACAAGGGTGGTGTGCAAGTATAGGAGATTCAACACATAACCACTGTCATATACAAATTCATAGCCCAAATAGATTAATAGCACTTTATAATTAAAACAACAATTTAATCAAATTAAGGAGGATTTGATTAAAAGTATGATAAGACATTATTTAGCGTTATTTCATTAGCTATCATTGGGAATAATCGAACTAAGCCAAGCAAAGAAGTAATTATCACACAGAAATTATCACACAAAAATTAAATTAATTTTTTTAAGAATTAACATGCAAAACCACCTAAAACACGAAAATTAAACAAAACACACACACATTCCTCCCCCCATACTTGAATGAGACATTGTCACAAATGGCTCATAACAAAATGCAGAAATAAAAAAAAATAAAATAAGAAGGAAATGAAAACTCCCCTGAAGATGCATAAAATCATTGAGATAGAGGAAGAGGAGATGAAGATGGAGAATAAACTTCCAAATAGGTTGCTTTAACGTACTCTTTCTATGTAAAAAATTTGAGTTAGAATTCAACTAGAATCAACACTAAAAACTATAATGACAAAATCAAAAACTAAAAATTGCAATAATATAAACTTGGATTGCCTCCTAAGAAGCAGCACTTTTATTGTCGATGCTAGACATTGCTAATTTTGGTTTTTAAGGGGTGCATGAATTGACCCCTTGCTTGTCCTCCTTTCCTGCAAAACAAATTGAAATGCCTAACTTTTTTCTCACTTTCTGCAAATACAAGCTATAACCATTGTCATAACCATTGTCATTAAAATAATCAAAATTTTGACTTTTATTCACATGAAAATAAGAAGAAGAGAGGGAGGAATCAAACACTATAAATTCTAAAAATTCTCTAAGAACTGTCATGCTCAACTTTCCATGCTTAACATCAATGATAGTATCAGTTGTGGCTATAAAAGGTTGGCCAAGGAAAATTACCTCATTCTTTCCTTTTACAACATTTTTCTATGTGTCTACAACCACAAAATTCAATTGGAACAACAAACTTACAAATTTGGATTAAGAGATCCTCTACAATACCTCTAGGTTTTTTAACCGAGCCATCTACTAATTGAAGGCACATATTGGTGGGCTGTAACTTACCTAAATCAAGTTGAGAAAAAATGGAGTAAGGCATCAAATTGATGCTAGTTCCTAAGTCTAACGTAGCTTGTACCTTCTTTTTGTCCCCAATCGAAATATCCACCATAAGTCCTCCAGGATCCTTCTTATTCTTGGGTAAATTTTGCTTAAGGATTGCACATGCTGTTTCAAGCACCTCAATTCTTTCTTTTCCTCCCTACTTTCTTTTGTTAAATAGTAGCTCCTTGACGAACTTTGCATAAGAGGGAATTTTTCTAACATCTAAAAGAGGAACATTAATGTCAATTTTAGAAAGCAAAGCAAAAATATCAGAAAATTGTTTGTCCTTTTTATGCTCCCTAAGTCGGTTAGGGAAGGGTATTGGAGGTTTATAAGGCTCAGACGCCTTATGTAATTTAAGCTCGAGATATTCCTCCTTTACCTCTTCCTTAACAGAGAATGCATCCTCTTTAGTCTTCCCTATAGGAGTGCCTACTACAGAATAATGAACTAAGTCAGATTCACAATCAACCTCATCATTAGAAATATTACCAGATTTAAGCACTGTAATAGATTTTGCTTGCTCAATCTGACTAGGGAGTTTCCCTTTTCTATTCTCCTGGACTGCCTCAGAAATCTGGCCAATTTGTATTTCCATCCTTTTGATTGATGCCTCAATGGAGTTAATTCTTTTATCTGCCCTCTCATGCTTGTCTTGAGTGGCCAGCATAAAGTTTTGCAAATTTTCCTCTATATATGACTTTTTAAAAGGTTTAGATTGGTTCTGAGGAGGGTAAACAAGTGGGTTCTGATACTTGTTGTGATTTGAGTTCCTCTACAAAAAGTTTGGGTGATTTCTCCAACCAGAGTTGTAAGTATTTGAGTATAAGTTATTCAGCTACCTAGATTGGAAAGAATTCATCATATTGGTTTGTTCTAGATTAATACATGCAAAAGGGTCAACAAAAAGACTAACATTAGCACCATGACCACAAATACCACAAATTCCACATACCTCATTGGTTGGTGCATTCTAGGTGTTGACCAACATCCTTGCTTTGTCAATTTAGCAAGTTATGAAGTAAACTTGTTTCCACTTGAGACTTCGTTCGCAATTGCTTTTCTCCCTTTTACACTCTTTTGTTGGGAGTTAGTACCTAGCATTTCAAATATATCATAAACTTCAGCTTCAGTCCTTTCTCCCATTGCTCTCCCAGCTGCATTATCAACCATGCACTATGTTGCTGGGTCAAGCCATCATAGAATGCCTAATTTGTAACTAGGAGAGAGTATCCATGATGTGGACATTGTAACATAAGCATTTTTAATCTATCCCATGCCTCATGGAATGTCTTAGAGTCTTTCTGATAAAATCCTTGAATTTCAGCTCTAAGTTCCTTTGTCTTCTTGTGGGAATAGAATTTGCTCATAAAGTTCTGGTATACCTCATCCTAGCTATGCATTGAATCGGATGGCAAAGTCATAGGCCACGCTTTGGCCCTATCCTTCAGAGTGTAGGGACTAAATCCCTATGAAACATTTAATTTAATATGTAGTGTATTTTATGAGCTATGATCATAATAAGGAACATTGATCGGTTGTTACTTTATGCTAGATCAGTTATATTATCCCTATTAATTAAGGATATTAGAGACCGAATTGATAAAAGTAGTAAACATAAAAAATATTTTTAATTGTCCTATCTAAGTGTATGAAAGGTTCACAATAATATAATTTACACGTTGCAAGATATAAATTTTTAAAAAAAGTATTTCAAAATGGTCTAAGGACAGAAGACATGACAAAATTTGAAATTGCACCAAAAATTGTGTGATGCTCCAAAAATTATGAAATTTTAATATGTCATATTATTATTTGTTAAATTTAATTAGAAATAAGAATCACATAAATTGGAAAAATATAAAAGAAGTTATAGACTTAAAAGTCCTAAAAGGTCATATTGTCACTTAGGAGAAACTTTAGTTATTTATTTAAACCATATTAAGAATAAGTATTCTAACAATGTATTAATCAGTTATTTTTTTTTTAAATTAGGCTCTTAGCAAGTTGAGGAACAACAAGAGTAGACAAGCTTCAAGTTTTGGATTTTGGAAAAGCTCCATTGAGATTTGTACACATATGCATTCTAGTTTGCCCAATTGTATGATTGTGTGTATTGATGGCATAATACATGTGTTAAAATGATGGAATTAGATATTGTGGAATACTTGGCATTATTAAAAATGTTGTTAATTTTGGTTATGTATGGAAGACTTATTCGCTTTGATATTATGAGAAATGAATTAAAATATATTAACATCCTTGAAATGGTTATTTGTGATGAAATATTATGTTATTATATAATTTTGAAATAAATTGTGAATGTGATTATATGTAACATCCTCCCATATAGCAGACTAATCACCACTATAAAAGAGTGTGCTACTCAAACTATGTCATAATAAACCTTTAAAGTTGTGTCTGAATTAAAATTTTCACATATTAACTATTTTGGACTATCTCATCATGCAACATAACAAACTCATTTGACCTCATGCTTAAATTTGAGAAACTGAAACCATAACATGATTTTAAGTCTATCATGGGCCTAAACATGCCCAAATTAAACCTTATAACGCAATCCAAAACTTAAGGAAATTAAAACCATAAAAATCGTTTATTACATATCCAAAACAACCTCATCATAGGTAATAATTAAAGAATATAAAATAATAAATGCATGAAGACCAATCCAAAGGTCACAAGTATCTGCTCTGACAATACTTCGTCCTCTTCACATATCAACCTTCTCTATAGCTCCAAACCTACGTGCAAGAAACTCATACACTAAGCTACTGAAAACTTAGTGGTACATATACATAGTATAATTCTAACATACATTCATGGCATTATAAGTACATAGCATCTTACGACATTCATGTGTTTACACTTGTGCTCTTTTACTTTTCTTTATACATGTACATATGGTTGTACTATATGGCATATAATTACACCTTGGCATATAATTACACCTTAGCATATAAGCATACTTGGTAGCAGAAACATCTACAACTTACAAGACTATGAGATAAAATCACTATGTACCTAACTATGTCAAGCTTTTAGGTTGTTGTACATAAGTCATAACATCTTTAATTTCATTGCCCAATACTCTATGCTTTGACTCTTGGATACAGATCATGAATAGGAGGGCTCCTTAGAGCTTCAACCACCCTATTCATAAAATGAGTTAAAGTCAAGTGTGCTCCCTAGAGCTTTAGCCAACTTGACACTAATAATTGTGCTAGCAGAAAGGATCAAGTACGCTCCCTAGGAGCTTCAGCCAACTTGTCCAACTAAGACTATTCTCATATAATAACTGTGGTACCAAGACCTTGAATGGAATGTCATCTATCCTATTAATAGTTCTGGTACGAGTAACTGGGCATTTATATTCGGTTTCATAAATATTTACCTGTTATCTTACGTTCTGTTTCCATATGCATACAATATATAACTAGGTATGAATCACATACCTTATTACATCCCATGGGTTATCCATGTCCATACAATTAAATCAATGATATTAACATGTTATTTGTGCTTGTTCAGCATATTAAGATGAGTATGCAAGCATGGCATGGCAAATGGAAGCATTTAAAAACATATATTAACTTATTTCTGCAGTTATGGGCGTGACTCTTAGGAGTCACGGCCGTGACTAGTATTCTTATGGTGAACTTGGTGGTGAACGCTTTTGTTTCATTCTGGGATCATAAGCGTGACTATCCTAGTCACGAGTATGACTCTATGTTTTCAACACGAAAATCATCTTATCATAGCATTTATTCAACCCAAATTCACATACAAGGTTTCTATGGTGGTCTAGGCACCCAACTTAACAGCACTTCACTTTATCATGCTAAAACATGTCTTCCATCAGTAAAACATAATCAACATATGGCATTCTAAATTTAATAGCATAAAGGTCATTAATCCAAGAGTTCTTTTCCCTATTAACATGCTCTTATCACTTTATATTCTCATCTCATGCTAACTACCAAACTTTCACACATAATTATATACTTCAATTTGTAAAACATAAAGCAACAACCATAACATGTCATTAAGCCATTACCTTTCTTGTATGCCATTAAAGATAGTTAGTTCTCATTTATGCCATAATGCTATACTCTCATGTCATTTAGAAGATTACCAATTCATTTGTTTACCCTATATCATTTGTCATAACGCCTCATACTTTACTTCAAACTTGGCATCATGATTCATTCTATAGAGATAACACATGCACACTATGAACAATCCTTTAAATTCATTCATTTTACATATGAAACTTCATCACATGCAACACAAACTCAGAATTAAAGTGTGTATATGTACAGACCTAATATAGAGCTATAAAATCGTCCTCACGCGTCAGTGGCATCACTGCAATTACCTTCCTCGTCTAGCACAAATTTAACAACATAATACAACATTAATGCATGCCTAAAGTAATGTTCTATGAAGAATAATCAAAACCGCTAATCTATGATTTCTAGAACCCTAGGTAGAACCCTTAACTCCTATTCTAAACTCTTAATTTGTAAAGGGAGACCCTTAAAAAGTTCAAACTCATCAATTCTTACCTAGAATGATTGAAATCGAAGTGGAAAATTGGAGGGTTTCAGCCTCCCCTTTGCTACCCACTTTGAACTTTTGCTACTAAGTGTAAATCCTTGATTTTCTTATTAAATCTTTATTTAGGCTTGGTGTTTAATGTTTCTAACACAAAGAATCAAAAGAAAAAAGATGGAGAATTGACTGGAAGTGATCTCTAGTGTATGGAGAACAGGGCTAGGGTTTAGGGTGTTATTTCCTCTATTATTCTACTGAAAAACTCGACTTTTATATAGCTGTTAGGGGTGTCACGCCTGTAACTCCACCAGTCACGGCTGTGACACTTATTAGTAAGGCTAAAATGCCTCATCATGATGGTCACGCCCATGACTCATGACCCTCTCACATGTCACTTAATTCATCATTTTTCATCCATATCATGCCCCAAAACCTTTAGTCACTTAACAGACATTTATATAAACATATTTTATGATATTCTAGGTCCTAACTAGTGGCCATTACATAAGCGCTCCTATTTCACACCTCGTATTCGGATAGTTCGAGAACGAGATTAGGCTAATCAATCTAAGAAGGAACATGGAAATTAATTAAAGGACATAAGAATCGAATTAAGAGAAAAATACATAATGTAATGTGAATTTATTTATTTATATGTGTTTGACATGACATGATATGATATGAGATGTAAATATTTAATATGGTAAGTTAAATGAATAATTGATTTATATATTATTATTGAATTTGATAACATTGCATATTGACGTGTTTATTCTTTTATAATATATGTTTGGATTATTGTGAATTATTTGTCATGCATCTTTATGACTATATGTTAAAAATTTTAATGGTTTTATGCAACGAGATTTGGGCTATCTAAATTAGTGGTTAATAAATAATAAAAGAAATATGGAATTAAATTTAATGATTTAAGTGAAGTCTAATTTTATGAAGCTTGTCATGATATAAATGTGTGTGCATATAATATAGTAAAATAAATAAATAGATGGAATATATGTACTATGTTAGTTGCATGAAAATTTCACATATTGATTGCTCAATTATTTTAGTTTTCATACGTGCTAAATTTTAATATGCCATAACTTATTATTGATATGCATTTGTGTGACTACATGGAAAAAATTTTAATGCATATATGTACCACTAAGCTAGAGATAGCTTAGCGTGAGGTTTCGTTTACACAGGCATTGGAGCTTATAGGTAGTAGATAGCACAGTTGATCAAGAAGGAGTTCAGGCCCATATCAGAGGAGACGCGGAATACCCAACTAGTGGGTCAGTTATTTTATACATTTGTTTTGATATTAATCATGTATATGGGTAGAATAGTTTGTCTTGTATATGAATTAAGAATTAGTTAATATTTTGTTAACAATTAGTATATAAATGGTACTTGTAGTTAAATCATATGTATGCATATGATAATATATAAAGGAGAATTAAAAGGCATGCCTAATTTGAACATAATCAGGAAAATAAAAGTAATAAATGAAAAGATTTTAATTCGAATAGAAATTTTAGAATTAATCATGTAGTATTTCGTCTATATGATAGGATTATTCCTATTATATAGACAGGGTGTCACATCCATTAGAGTTAAACATGACTTGGTTTTTCTTATCACATAATTGACTTGCACTCAAAAGGTTGTGCTTCAAATCATCAAAAAGCATAACATCATCTATAGTAGAAATGTCATCAAGTCCTATGAAACCAATGTCAATTACCTTACCCTTAGCATTGTTTCCGAAGATAACCTTACCTCTATCTACACGTTTGATGCTTGTGAAAAGGCTCATATTTTCGGTCATATGTCTTGAACATCCACTATCCAATAGCCATATGTTTTCCTTGCTTGTGGATTTAAGGCATACCTTGTAATACCCTATAACTAGGGCTTAGTTATAATATATATGAGCACATGACACATGAAAGGGTATTTTGATAATTAAAAGTATCCAATACATGTATATATGAATTAGTTTTGAGAATATGTGAAGGGTATATTGGAGGTATATATGGGGTATATTGGTTCATTTTGGCTTTGGTTTGAAGAGATTATGGAATAAATGAAGAAAATGGGAAAATGTAGGATTCATACTCATGAACAAAGTGTTCATAGCCATGAATATTGTGGTCAAAGATAAGCATTGACTGTTTTTACTGTAGACATTCATGGCCATGAAAGGGCTGGTATAAAAGCTTTTACACGATCTTATCCTCATTTTATCAGCTTTTAAATCCCAAGAACATATCATAGACACCCAAGAACCCTAAGAGAATGATTCTTCATGGATTTTTGAGTGATCAAACACCAAACCAAGAAAGAGATTAAGATTAAAGCAAGATTTGAAGAAATTGTCAACTTTGGTGAAGAGTTGGAGGAGAGAGAAATTTGGTGCAAAATAGCCCATGAGTTCTTTGCATAGTCAAGTGTGTTTTCTGCCATTAAGAGATAAGAAAATATAAGAAAACCATTTTTTTTATGATTATGAAGTTATATGAAGAGATTATGATGTTGAAATGAAAAACCATATAAGAAGGCTTATGGAAGATAAAGGGTGTTAGGGTTTTGTGAATATTTATGTTCCTTGAAGTTATTGGAAGTGAGATACCATGAGATCTAGTTGAAAACATGCATAATAATCATAGTTTAGGGAGCATAGTTTAGTTTTATGTTTTTGCCATATTACCATAGGCATAGTATTTGATATATGGTTATAATTGTGATAGGAAAACAAGGAGGAGGAGGAGATCGTCAATGAGAGTAGGTAGCTCCTTAGTTGGGTTTTGTCAAGCTCCTGATAGAGGTTTGTACATATATGCATTGTTATTTGCCACTTATTGCGATAAATGAATGTAAAAGTTGAGTTATGTGCAATAATGGTCTTATTTGCTAAGTAATATGTTATTATATGATTGAAAGCATGATATATCATGTTATACATTAGAAATGTTAAAATAAGTATTAAAATGGGTAATGAGGATTGAATAAGTATAAAAATGGCAATGTGACTTAGAGTGAGTATTGCATGTCAAGCTTGAGTTATGAGCTTGGTTGTGACCATATTGTGTGATGATTTGAGTTGTAATAGCTTGTTTGTAATTGTGTGAAATGACCATGGATAACTTCTACATATGTTTAGGAAGTGTTTAGAAGTGGAATTTTGACAAAATTTGATTATAATAACAAGTTATGCCCTTTTACAACCAACATCACAACTATGCTAAAAACTATTATAGCCATGAATCAAACTGTTATGACCATGAATATAGGTCAAGTAGCCTTCTTGGCCAAGCTTCACGCAAGCCTAAAAATTCATGGTCGCGAACAACAAAGGTGACCTATGTTTAAATGATGTTTTGGTGGGTCCGAAACATATTGAACATGTCTAAATGCTTAAGTATGATGTTAAGACATATGAAAATATGTTGATGAACATAAATATGATATATGAACATGCATATGTGATATGAAATATGTTGGTATTAAGAAAGAATGAGGTTAAATTAAAGAGATGTTTTGATATAAATGTCCATTTCTCTACCCGAAGACTACTTTATGGTAAATGATGCATCATGAAGGGGATAAGTGATATGTATCGATGAGATGTATAAGTGAGGATCATGTTGTCTAGCCCTAGTTTGGGTGCTCCTATTCCTAGTACTCATACCTATTATACTCAGTTAGGTTAGCTAAGCTCGGATTTGAGTGAGCATATTTGACTTGAGGGAGCTCGAATGAGCATACAGATTACAGTGAATGAGTAGGATGACTAGCCTTGGTCTGGGTGCACCTACTTTATACCTTGTATATAGAGTGAGTAAGATGTCTAGCTCTGGACTGAGTACGTCTACTTCACATCCCATATCCGGTCAGTCCGGGAATGAGGCTTAGGGCTATTTGTAGAAGTTATTTATTGAAAAAGAAAATGTACAAGATCAATAAGTTTAATAATAAGAGATATCAATGACAAGAATAATGATAAAAGTATAAAACATGCAATATGACATAGATATGATCACTGCATATAGTTGATACGAATTTCATTATTTTCTTAAAACAGTGATTTACATGCTCATATGCCATGATATATTTTATGATGCATATTTGTATAAATGCATGAGAAAATTTCAATGTCTATATGTATCACTAAGTTAGAAATAACTTAGCGTGGTTTTTCTCACATAGGTTAATGAGCTTGTAAATATTAAAATTGAAGAAAGAGAAGTTACGTGGCAATTCATTTTTTAATACGGGATTTACTACTAGAACTCAAGGGCCATTTGTGCCAGATGTGAGTCCTTGTTCCTAGGTGGAAATTATATGTCCTAGGCAGGACTTACACGATTTCAGTTTTTAAGTTAGTTATTCATATAGCAAACCAATTCCAATTGATTTGAACTTTTAAATACTATCAAGTCAACACCAAATGAAGATATTAGTAATATTTAATTTGATTATCAAGATCAAAATAGAGATCAATCACCTTAAAGTCAACACAACCCAATTCCATATTATGATGTAAAGTTTTCTTTAAATTAAAAAAAAAAAAAAGCCATTTTGGAAGGTTTTTTTTTTTTTTGAAAGAAAAAAAATGTATTTCTAAACTTTTACCCATTAAGAGCATCTTCAATTGACTCTTTCTTTGAATTATTCTCTTTATTTTAAAAAGTCATTTCATAAAAAATAAAAAAAAAAGTTTCTAATATATTCTTTATATTTAAAATTTCGAGTAAAGAGTGACAAACTTCACTCTCTATTCTAATCACAATTAATGTATCTTCAATTTTTATTTATGTTCTACCTTTTCATTAGTGCATTACTTTTCTATTTTCTATTCTCTCTATATCCAAAAAAGATAGTCCTAATCCTATTTTCGCACATATTAAAAAAATTAGTTAGTTTAATTAAATTTATGATTTATGCTTAATATTTTCCAAAAATATCCTTCATTTATTGTTATCTTGAAAATAAAGATTTGATCTTTTTAATGCAAGACTCAAATTAATACTCATATAAAAACCAACTAATTTTAAGAGTTATTTAAAGCAAGAGTAAATTGACATTTGGATATATTTAATAAGGTCATATATAAATAAGGGTATATTTGTAATTGAATAAAATAAGTATACTTCAAAAAGGTAAATGGCCTATAATTCTGGATGGTCAAAAATAAAAAGTGAGTCTAATTTTTCAGGATGGAGAGAGTAATAAAAGTCATTTACTTATTTATTTTGATAAATATTAATTTGTATGAGATAACATAAAATTAAGAGTGAAAATATATATAGTTTATTGGACTTGCAAAAAGATTTTCATTATCTATATTGAAAGATGCTCTAAAGCTCCATTTGTTTGCGAAAAATATTTTCCTCATTTTCTGATATTTGGGTTACAAAAGGAAAATAAGTTATTAGTTAACGGAAAATAAGTTAAAAATATAGAAAAATAACGTCCATCTTAAGAATGAGAAGTCATTTTCCAAAACCTAAAAACTCATTTAAGGTAGAAATATAGAGAGCTGATCTAAACTTATCAAATTAGAGAATGACTGATCTTCAAATTCCTCCTCAAATCAAATTTCTCGAAAGCTGAGGTAAGTCTTTTTTTCCATCAATATATTTACTATTTCTATAATTGATCAAAGGTTTTATTTAGCAAAATCTTAAAATTTCTCATTTCTTCTAGTTTCATATTTTGGTCTCGTTTCGGTAAAAGTTTGATTTTTAGGTATTATTGATTTTGAATCTCTCAATATCTTTATTTCATATTCATTAAAGAAAGTTTTTTTTTTCATTATTTTTAGGATGAAGAGGGACAAAAATCTTAAAATTTCTCATTTCTTCTAGTTTTATATTTTGATCTCACTTGGTAAAAGTTTGGTTTTTGGGTATTATTGATTATGAATCTCTCATTATCTTTATTTCATATCCATTAAAGAAAGTTTTTTTTTTTTTTTTTCATTATTTTTAGGATGAAGAGGAAGAAAAACCATATCCCTGACTTTTTCGATTTTCAATATTTTTTATTTATTTTTTAGCTTATTGTTTGTCTTGTCTATATAAATCTCTATGTTTATTGTTTTTATATCTCTATGCTTATTTTTTTTATTGTTTATACAAATAAAGAATCTCTGGGTTTTTCGCTAGAAAACACTTTTTTTTTTTGGGTTACTTTTTAGCTTTTTCATGGCTTTTCAACATTTTCTTGTTACTTTTTGGCTTTTTCCTCAAACTCAATCATGGTGAACAATTTCTATAACCCCAATTCCTATTCTTTCAACCTAATTGCTCTTTGAAATTTGTTTATGTAACTCCAAAATTCAGGCGTTCAATTTTGTTTTTTTGATTTGTCAATTTATTGACATGGGTTTTCATGGTTTCTTGATTTGCAGAATTTGGATGTTGAATCTTAATATTGCATTTGTGATTAGCAGTATTAACACCTCAACTCTCATAGTTAAAGAATTATTCTTATTATTTGTTTAGTTTTTGATTAACTTTTCATATGAATGGATGTTAAATTTAGGTGTTACTGTATGATTTACATTTGTTTTAACTATGTAGAGGGATGACAAATTTAATCGTGTTGCTTGCATTGGTGCAGTAGTATCTATTATTGCCAAAGGTTCTGCAATTATTGAAAATTATAAAAAAGAAGCCTCATTACCAGGAGAGCCATATATTATTGTTAATTTTGAAAGAGAACATTACATTAATAGTTTATTGTATCGAGGTGATAGGCATTGTGTTGAACAAATTAGGATGACCCCTCTTTCATTTAGAAAACTTTGTGATCTTCTTGTTAGGCATGACCTTTTACAAGCAACTACAGATATGTCCATCAAAGAGCAGTTGTAAACATTCTTAGAAATTACAAGGCACAATACTAGATTTCGTTTTATTGTTGGAGTATATTATAAGTCCGTTGAAACAATTCATTACTATTTTAGAATTTTGTTAAAAGCAATTCTAAATTTGTACAAGCATCTTATTAGAGATCCAAATAACTCAACTCCTCTAGAGATAATGAATAACCAAAGGTTTTACCCTTATTTTAAGGTAATAACTATTTTTTATTTTGCTTTTTCCTTTGAAGTTTTCACTTGTACAAAATGAAATCATCTTTTCTTATATTAATTTAGGATTGTATCAGAGTAATAGATGGAACTCATATGATAGCCAGTGTTCCACTTGAAATTCAAGGAAAATTTTGTGGTCGAAAAGATGGAAAACACAAATGTTTTTGCTGCTATCACTTTTGATTTTAAATTTTCTTATGTATTGGCTGGTTGGGAAGGAAGTCACATAAGTCTCATGTTCTAAGTTATGCATTATGAATACCTGGAGGACTTAAAATTTCTAATGGTACTGTAAATGAATTTTTATAATTTATATAAACATACACAAAATGTAATATTTAATAAACATGCAATACTTAGTGATTTTTATCATTTTAAATTTGTAGGGGAATATTATCTTGGTGATGCTGATTATGGTATTCGAAATGTAATAATATCTCTATATCGTGGTGTTCAATAGCATCTGAAAGAATTTACAGATCATCCACTTGAAAATGAAAAAAAAAGGTTGTTTAATCTATGACACTCTTCATTGCAAACCACTATTGAGAGAGGTTTTGGCATTTTAAAGTAACACTTTCGTACAATAGATTCAAAACGTCATTAGTCTTATGAAACTCAAGTGGATATTGTGCTAGCTAGTTGTATTCTTCATAATCACATAATGGGAGTTGATCCCGATGACTTTATCATAGAGGAGCCAATTAACCTTACAACTCATTCAATGATACAAAGAGTCAACCTAAGTTAAAGAGAGGAAAGACAAGAAAATAGAGAATGGCTAACAAAAAGAGATTTGATAGCAACTGCTATGTGGAATAATTATAATAATTAAAGAGATGTTTAATGTATTATATTATGATTGCTTTGCATTGAACTTAATACCTGTTTTACTGCTATGATTGATATATATTGATTTCTAATGCTTGTATTATTGTATCTCATTTCTCCTATTTGAATGACAATGTTTCTTTAGTTGTTTACATGTTTTTACAATTTTTATCTTATTTTCTTTTAAAATTGTTTATAATTGTAGAGATGGTTGGGAATAATGAAGAAAAGGGCAAGGGCAAACAATTTAGGTGGTCTAAACCTATGTCTCACGTAATGCTTCAAATATTAGCTGAAGAGGCTTTAAAAGGAAACAAACCATCTTTGATATTCAAGCCGGAATCCATTACAATACTGATCATGGAAATAAATAAAAAGCTTGGAGTTGAATGTCTTTATGAATATGTTAGAAATCACCTCAAGACTTTGAAAAAGGAATGGATAACTATTTCAACATTTCGAGCTAAAAATGGATTTGGATGGGATGATAACTGTTGCAAAATATGTTTATGGTGAAGAAGTGATGGTAAGCATTTTTTATATTTTTAAAGGCATGCCACAAATTGATGATATTTTTAGCATTTATAATTAATAAGCAATTTTTATGCATCTTGTATTTGAGCATAGATTATGCATTTTTTTTTTTTTATTGGATAGGCACATCCCAAGCATGAAAAGTATCTCAATAAATTTTGTTGTTGGGATGATGAGATGGCAATAGCTGTTGGGAAAGATTTTGCTACTAGAAATTTTGCCAAATCTAGATTCAACTCTGTTAGAAGATGATGTCGAATTTGAAGAAGTCTCGAAGGAAAAAGAAACATCTTCAGCTACCAATCCTTCATCTCAAAAAAGATCTCATAGAAAAAGAAAACGTAATTCTAAAGATGAAGGCATTGAGATTTTGGCAATGGAAGTAAAAGAAGTAGCAATGGCTATTAAAAATCTTAACAAAAATCAGCTTGTTGTGTTTGACCTCTATGAAGAAATGAAAATCAAAGGATTTGATGAAGTTACTTTGGCCTCTGCATTTAATTTTTCGGTCCAACATGAAATGCTTATAAAAGCATTCATGGCTAAAAATGCCAATTTTAGGAAAGTTTGGATCCAAATTTTTATTCAACATGGAGGTTAACACATATGATTGACATATCTATGTTAAAGGTTCATTATTTAATGACTTTATTAGTATTGTGCATTTGTTAATGCTCTTATCATAGTTAAAACTTGTTGGATTGAGAGATTTCAAATAAGAGATTTTATACCATCAATAGATTTATATTAAATTTTTCCTTTGACTATTTAAAAAAAATCAAAATTTATGTATTTTACAAAATTATTCATTCACCAGCAATTATATAGTTATATAAATGTCAACAATTATAGCCAACAATTACATAGTCATATAAATGCCAACAATTATAGTCATATAAACGTCAACAGTTATATAGTCATATAAATGTTAATAATTATGTCTATTGTTAGTAAAGAATAGAATTAGAAACTAATTGTTAAATCTATATATTGTGATCATTCAACCAAATATGGGTATAAGGAAAACTATATAATCAATCCATAGATTTTGTTGTCAAACCAAATGATAGAATTCTTAAAATCTATAATTTTTAAAATCCATAGATTTTATGAAATCATAAAATTTAAAATCACTGAGTATAAACCGTGCCATAAGATATTTACTAGTATAATGAACATATTAGGTTTGTTTCATATCATGTTTCAACTAAATTGAGTATTAATATTGTGAACTTATTAAGTTTATTTATATCATGTTTCAACTAAATTGATTATTAATATTGTGAACTTATTAAGTTTATTTATATCATGTTTTTTTATTTTATATATGCATATTTTTTTAAATATAGAAATTAATATTATATTGATTAATATGTATTATTTTTTATAATAAACAAATAATTTATTAATGTAAATAAATTAATTGATATACAATTTTAAAAAGACATAAGATAGCTAAAATATAAATTAAATCAATAAGAAAGCTGTAATAATCTACGGAATTTTACAAAAATACCAAAAAATGAGTACTTTTTATATTTTTCCGGCACTTAAAGTTTTTTTCAATTTTACCGAAAACAACTTTATAAAATTACAACAGTGGCTATATTTCAAAATCACCTCAAAATATGCCTAGATAACATATCTTTAGATACTTTTGGGGATACTTGAGTATATTTTGGTTCAATTTTCACTAATAAAAAACAAAAAATAGAACAAAAAGAATTAATCATTAAAGAATAAGAAGAATATAATTCAATCAAAATTCAAAACATCACAAATTCTCAATACAAACAGTTTGGTATACCTTTCGTAATACATTGGGTATACATCGGGGGTATCTTGGGTATATATTAGAAATATTTCGAGAATACCTCAAATATACCTTGAGAACTTGGAAATAGCTTGAGGATTCCTTTGATATATCTTTGGAAATTTCATACGAATACTTCAGGTATATTTTGGGAATACGTTGGGTATACTTTGGAAATTCTCATGAGAGAAATTTTTTAGGAATATTTTATGTATATGTTTGGAAATTTCATAAGAATACATTAGTATATTTTAGATATATCTTGAAAATTCCTTAAAAAATTTTTGGGAATTCTTTGGTATTACCTTGAAAATATCTTAAAAAATTTTTTGAGACACTTTGGTATTACTTGGGGAATACCTTAGAAATATAGTGGTTGAATTATGCAGAAGAAGAAGAAGAAAAGAAGAAGAAGATTATCATCCAAATTTAACCATTACAAAAATATATAAAATAAAGATTTTAATACCGACGCACCCAACAGTTAAACACAAACTCAAACTCTGCCTCCCCCTTAAATTTGTGCTTGTAGCTCGTCTCTTTATCTTTTTTTATTTTCTTTTACCTTTCTTTTCTATGCGATTAGCACTACTAATTAGGTTTTAGATTTGCATTTAATAGGTAGGCAAACAGCTTGAATACAGCCACTGGTATGGACATCGGCAGCGAAATTCAAATCCATCAAACCTAAAGCTTCCAGATTTTCCTACAGAATATGAATCTCAAATCTCTTTACTTTATGTTTCACTCTTTTGATTATAGCGACCTCAATCGAGTCATCCCAAATGAAACTCGACAATCTCCAGTAGCTCTGGCTCCAGGGAGAAAGATTTCAATAAAACTAAAAAGAGGATGTGTAAAAATGAAAAAAAAATATTGAGTATATTTTTTTTAAATAAAATAATAAGTATTTTTCAATTCTTTTCTAGTGTTGCAGCCAAACATCAGATATTTTTTTGGAAAATATTTTCCTTGAAAGTTTTTTTTTCAAAGACAGATTATTTTTTATAAATAATTGGAGTCTAAAATGTTTTTTATTCTATTAAATATATTCTTTAAAATAAATAATATTATTGGAGATGTTCTAAGAGTTAGCAATTAATAGGATAAATTAGAAGTGTTAAGTTCGAGCATTGCTTTTTTTACTTCTAAAAGATTTACTCGATACAAATTTAGTTTATTATATGATTGAAAGGAAAAAATTTTCAAAAATAGTAGTAACTTTTTGAAAAATAAAATAAAAAAATCAATCGTTTTATTTTTTTAATTAAATTTACTTTCAAGTAAATTACATCTAAACAAAAAAAAAATTAGAATAAAAAAAATTAAATTAATTTAACTCCCGTTTATTTTTCTTATTAAAGTAAATCTAATTTCTTTCACATTCAATTTTACTTATTAGAGTAAATTACTATATAACACCTAAAAGATTTGATTAAATATATTAGTTTATCTTTTTATATATTATAAAATTGCTCAGATTTAATTTTATTTATTTGATTCCGTTAACTAAAAAGATTTTATATTACTTTTGAACAAAATATTTTATTAACCAATTAAAAATACTAAAAATGCTTTTATTTATATTTTGATAAATTTGACATTTTATTAACTTAAAAAATGCATTAAAATTTTTTTAATAAATTTAATATTTTAGTATCAAGTTAATAATATTTTTTTATATTTAAAAAAAAGTAAATTGGATATTTTAAAATAAATAGAAGGTTAAATAGTGTATTAAAGAAGAACTTAATATATTTTAAAAAATGAAGATAGCAATTAATTAGTAAGATATTCAACCAAGGGAATAGTAATTTATCCTAGTTACTATTGTTGCTCACCGTCCAATTTTTCCCGAAACAAAAACGCAGCAGAGTGACAACAGCACCGGAGGGAGAGGCAGAAATTGAAGGAAGAATCTACAGAATTTTTCTTCTTCATCATCCTCACCGTAAGTAACAATGAACCCACCAACCCCAACTTGTGATGAATTTTCTTCTCTTCCTCTTGAATTCATTCCCTATCCTCCCCTTCCTAATCCTTCTCCTACTCCTAATCCCAATTTAATCCCAAATCCCACTGTCTCCCTCAATCCGGAGCCTACCCGTTTCTTCTCCTTCGCCGTCCCCAAGAAACGGCGTCGCGGTCGCTCCCAACGCACCAGTATAACGTCGTTTCAGCTTCCACCGTTGCCCACTAAAACCAACAACAGTTTAATACAAAACCCTAACCCTCATCTACATTCCATAACGCCACTACCGGTTCCCGATGTCGCCGAAGAGATCATTGTGATCAATAAAGAATCTACCACCGAGGCGTTGATTGCACTCTCTGCTGGGTTTCCTGCGGATTCTTTGACGGATGAGGAGATTGAGGCCGGAGTAGTTTCTGCAATTGGCGGAATTGAACAGGTTAACTATATTCTTATTAGAAATCATATCATTGCGAAATGGCGTGAAAATGTGAACAGTTGGATTACCAAAGAAATGTTCACAAATTCTGTGCCGAAACATTGTCATGGCCTTTTAGATTCTTCTTATGAATATTTAGTTGCGCGGGGGTACATCAATTTTGGGGTCTCACAATCAATTAAAGAGAAAATCCCGAATGAGTTTGCTAAGTCTAGTATAATAATCATTGGTGCCGGTTTAGCTGGATTGGCTGCTGCGAGGCAATTAATGAGGTTTGGATTTAAGGTTACAGTTTTGGAGGGGAGAAAACGTGCAGGTGGGAGAGTTTACACCAAGAAGATGGAAGGAGGAGGTGGAAATAAGGTTTCTGCGTCTGCAGATTTAGGTGGGAGTGTCTTGACAGGGACCTTGGGAAATCCATTAGGAATTTTGGCTAGGCAATTAGGGCAGTCATTGCATAAAGTGAGAGATAAGTGTCCGCTCTATAGGTTTGATGGGAAACCAGTTGATCTGGATACGGATATGAAGGTTGAGACAGCATTTAATCGGTTGTTGGATAAGACCAGTAGGCTTAGGCAATTGATGGGGGACGTTTCAATGGATGTTTCATTAGGAGCAGCATTGGAAACTTTTAGGCAGGTCTATGGGGGTGCAGTGAACGAGGAGGAAATGAGTTTGTTTAATTGGCATTGTGCAAATTTGGAGTATGCAAATGCTGGGTTATTGTCAAAACTTTCTTTGGCATTTTGGGACCAGGATGACCCATATGATATGGGAGGAGATCATTGTTTTATGCCTGAAGGAAATGGAAGGTTGGTTCAGGCCTTGGCAGAGAATGTCCCGATTTTGTATGAGAAGACTGTGCATACAATTAGGTATGGTAGTGATGGAGTGCAGGTTATTTCAGGGAGTCAGGTTTTTGACGGGGATATGGCATTGTGTACAGTTCCACTTGGGGTATTGAAGAGCGGATCAATAAAGTTTATTCCTGAGTTGCCACAGAGGAAGCTTGATAGTATAAAGAGGTTGGGCTATGGGCTGTTGAATAAGGTGGCAATGCTTTTTCCACTTGTGTTTTGGGAAAGTGATCTTGACACTTTTGGGCATTTGACTGGTGATTCAAGCAGTCGAGGGGAGTTCTTTTTGTTTTACAGTTATTCAACAGTTTCAGGTGATCCGCTACTGATTGCTCTTGTAGCAGGAGAAGCAGCACATAAGTTTGAGAGTATGCCTCCCACAGATGCAGTGACAAAAGTTCTTCAGATTCTTAAGGGTAATCCTTTCATGATGATTCTATTGTTCTTAATAGTTCTATGAATTAATGAAATTCTGTTATATTATTAAAAGATTAAGTTCTTGAAGACTTATTCCTTTTCTTGCTTCATAGTATTGAGAACCCCCTTTTTATTGAACTTCGGATAATATTCTCATAATTACAGACCTTTTTTTTCTTTTTCCTCATGTACTGTTTAAGTTCATAGTTTCTCTTCCTCGTTTAGCAGGTTTAAACATCTTAATCATAACTATTTCATATAACATGCAAATTCTCACATAGCATTGCTTATACAGTAGTGTTAATGAGGCGATTGACTTTAATGCTTGTAGGTATTTATGAACCAAAGGGAATCACTGTCCCAGAGCCTATCCAAACTGTCTGTACAAGATGGGGCAGTGATCCTTTTACTTTTGGTTCTTACTCTAATGTTGCAGTTGGAGCTTCTGGTGATGACTATGATATATTAGCAGAAAGTGTTGGAGATGGAAGACTTTTCTTTGCTGGAGAGGCCACTACAAGGCGATATCCTGCAACTATGCATGGAGCTTTTCTTAGTGGGTTAAGGGAAGCTGCAAATATAGTTCACCATGCTAGTGCTCGAACCTTAAGAACAAAGATTACTCGGAGCCCTTCAAAGAATGCCCATAGCTGTGCTTCTCTTCTTGCAGATTTATTTAGGGAGCCTGATTTGGAATTTGGGAGTTTTTCTGTCATTTTTTGTCAAAAGAATACTGATCCAAAGTCCGCAGCAATATTGAGGGTAACGTTTAATGAACCTCAAAAGAAAAATCAGGAAGGTTCTGGGCCAGATCAAAAACATTCCAATAAATTACTTTTTCAGCAGCTTCAGTCTCATTTTAGTCAGCAACAGCAGCTTCATGTTTACACTTTGTTATCAAAACAACAAGCTTTTGAGCTAAGAGAGGTGAGAGGTGGTGATGAAATGAGAATGAATTATCTGTGTGAAAAGCTAGGAGTGAAGCTCGTGGGGAGAAAGGGGTTGGGCCCTACAGCTGATTCTCTTATTGCTGCTATTAAGGCTGAGAGAGGCAGTCGCAAAGCGACATCAACTTCTTTGGCACTTAAAGTGGGCACTTTGAAGGGGACATCGAAGCTAAAATCAGGCACTTTGAAGCAGAAATTGATCAGGCAAATAATAAACATTACCATATTATTGTTTTTGTATGTTTTAAAATTTCCATTTGGTTAATAAATTTAATATAGTGTATTTTTATTTGATTAAATTTTTTTAGGAGGGCTAAAGTAGTGAGCAACAGTAGTAAATTGGTACCTTCTCTGAATTCAAAAATGATAACTACTCAAGCGCCAGAGGAAGCTCAGGCACCAAAACAGGCACAATCTGAAATATCTGGTGCAGGTACATGTCGATTGATTTAGTTTGCTTCAATTTGTGAGTACAAATCAGGTGGATCCTGTTCTGTTTTGCACAGCTGTGACTTAAGCCTCCTATTTTCTTGTTAAAAATGCTGGTTAGATAACTGCATCTCCCTCTCTTCTCCAAGCAGTCCCTCTTATGGATGACCAGTCTTGGTGATAGTTAAATTAAGGCTCCTTTTGGTTTTACCGATTGCTAGCTAACCAAATGTAGCCTAAATGACAACGAGATTCCAATTCATCTTTGCAGAATTGTTGCTATTTTATTATTGAACCTTGTGCACATATGTGGGTTAATGGGTGCAATTGTGATGCATGCGTAAAGGGCTAAGCATAATTGTTAAAGGTTGATCCAGTCTCAGCGTCTTGAAAACCCAAAGGCAGGCGCTGTCACAAAGGGGCGCGCTTTGGTGCGCCTTGAGTCTAAGGTGAGGTGCGCCTTTGCGACATTAATTAAATATTTGTTTTTTTTTTAGCGTGGGAAAATCTAAACTATTGATTATAAATTGAAAAGAACTCTTAGTAGGTCTTACCACACCTAATTATTTCTAAAACAAACAATAAAAAAGAAAAAAAAGGATTAAGACAAAGAAAACATTTGTTTCAGCTTCCACAAGACTGATTGTGTTTTGCTATGATAATTCATAATTGATAAGTGTTAGAACTTGTTAAATAAAGTATTAGTAAATTTAGAATCCTTGTATATATAGTAAGCCTAGGAGCTTTGTATTTAGAATATCAAACCTTAATTAAATTTTTTTTCCTTTGTGTATATGTTTCTATTTTGTTGTTATGACTTTTGTATTTTAAGTTTAAATATTTATAATATTATATCACCTTGCTAATAGTCTAATAATAAAATTTATAATTTTTTTCAATTATTTTTTATTTTCGTGCCTCATGTCACTCAGGCGCGCGTCTGTGCCTAAGCTCTAGAACCCCTTTAACGCCTTAGTGTGTTTTGTGCCTTTAATAACTATGGGGCTAAGAAAGATGAAAGCTGTTGTACAACTTAAATTAGAGTTATGCTCTTTCATGTGCTGTATTGGTAGGAAAGTGAAAGAAAGAGAGGGAGGGATATTTATCAGAGCTTCCTAAAATGTAAAGAAAAATGTTTTAA
Organism: Balakata baccata; assembly: GCA_949630135.1. NCBI lineage: Eukaryota > Viridiplantae > Streptophyta > Magnoliopsida > Malpighiales > Euphorbiaceae > Balakata > Balakata baccata. The sequence goes on from CATIWF010140832.1 coordinate 23,008, forward strand.
CAAAGTAATTGCTGGTATTTTTTGAAGTATGTCTCCCAGAATCCTGCAAGTGAACTAGCAGGAAACGGTTAGGTCATCAGAATGACTTCTTAGTATAACTCTTCCACTTCATTCTTAGAATTAACTCATTGTGAAAATTTTGTTTGAGTTTTTTGTTTGATAAATGCTTGTTTCCTTGGAAGAATGTTTTGGGGTTTGGATTAGGAAAATTTGTTGTGGAAGATATCTTGTGGATCTATCTCGATAGATGACTGTTTCCTGTGGTCTGACTGTGATATTTTTAATAATGTAATGGGCTAGTTGCTCTAGTAGCTTCGATATATGAGCTAGTGATCTTTGGTTAGTCCATCTGGAGAATGCTTAGTCATATCCTGCATATTCCATGGGTGAGGATCACTGAGTAGCTTTACTAATGTGGACTACAATTTTATCCTGTATCCTGCAGCCAAGGCTTTAATTTGTATAGCTTGGCCTATCAGGAATCTCCCTTGTATTCCCTTAATTATCATTTGTCATGCTGGTGTTTTTGGTTACATTGTGTATTTATGTATGCCAGAAAGAGAGGCTTTCCATCTGTGATCATTAAAACAGATAAATTTTACTTATTGGGGGAGGGGTTATGGTGAACACTTGCCACAGTAAATTTCTTTGGCATAGAATTATTTTAACCTTCTATTGTGATATGCTTATTCATTGTTTCTTACTTTCCCCCTTTTTTTGGTGAAGTTACAGCTTGTCTTGAATCTTATGAAATGAGAAACAAATATATTTGAAAAAGTCCTTTCAATTTGGTTTTTCAGTTGTAATTGATCCAAAGCAACCCTTTTTACGTAAAATTTCTGGGTAATCTATAAATAACTTATTCCCATTGGTTGCTATGAGGTGACAAAAAAACTTTGTTTTTCATATCTGTTAACCTTATCATATCTGTCTAATAATTTTGGTCGAGGAAAATTCTCTGGTTTTTCCCTTGCAGATATTAAATGGACATGAATGTCTTCTATGTCTCTTTCTATGATATTATGTGATCTCTGTGTCCTGTGTTGTAGTGGCTTTTCTTCTCTCTGTGTATTCGTTAAGACAAGTGAAATATGTCAGTGAGTGGAAAAATCTGTCGCTGTTCTTGAAAACATCATATCAACAGAAAAAGTGGCATGCTACTATAATCCAGTCATGGATTTTCTGGAATTTGTATTCATTATCCATAGTTATACATTAATGTTGTTTTCTCTAATATATTGTCCAACATTTTCTGCTATAAAATCTGATAGTGATGCTTGAATTTTTTTTGGACAAGATCAAGTTGAAGGGTTGAAGAATGAGCAGATGATGCCTTTCTGATGACAGAAATATTGCCAAATAACGTGTTGATAATGGTTTTCTCCCACTTGATGAACTATAGATTCTTGGTTACTAGTTGTGCACTTCATCTTGTTCCTCCATATGGTAATTTACTAGTGCGCTTCATCTTGTTATTCTCCTTCATTTGGGAATTTACTTGATGTCTCCAACTTTACAGTGAAAAGGTGCATGTCTTGATATTATGTTCTACAGTTTATTCTCATTTCGAACTTAGTTATAGTGCTAAATATTAGAACTTCATGAAATACACATTCAATACCTGCATTTGATATGAAATCCTGATTTATAGATTGTTGGTTGATTTGGCAGGTTCTATAACTTGGTTATTCCTTTTGATGACCTAATCAAAATAAAATGATGCCTGTAGTGAAAATGCTTGGTGTAGATTTGAGGTCTTTAAATTTGGCTTGGAAAGGGCTAACACTTCTCTTTGGATGCTTAGCATTGCAGAATTCGATCCTCACATCTGAATCTGTCAACAAGGCCCAGTTGGACTGCTTTATGAGTGCAACTCCCTGCTATTAGAGGAAGCTATTACCAGGTCAAAGGCATAACAAAATGTATTCAGAGTCCCTAGCCTGTCAATGTTTTAGTTTCTGTAGCATTTCTCAGAGACCTTGAAGAATTGAACTTCCGATAAAGGCTACATGTTTAGTTATCCTGCTGGGTGGCAATGCCACTAAATTTAGCCGCGTTAACCTCGTCTCTATGCTGACTTCGGTGCATTGAGATGGATCCCTTAGAGATGGTTTTACTGTAAAATCAAGTAACTTGACTACACACCTGGGTTCCTTTCATCTTTATTTTGATGTGGCTTAGTGTCACTTTTAATTCAATGAAAAGGATTCAGAACATGTTATGCCAGCGTTGACACAGTGAAATCTGAATTCAAAACGGCTATTTCGGTTCCAAATCTTGATTAGAGTTGGAAATCTTTAGGTGCCAAGAGTGGACTGTACTGCATTTGTCATTGATGCATTCTCATGTGGTTTATTGAGCTCAAGGAAGTTGGTTATCATTGGTGTCGACCTTACTAAGGTGGCAGCTCTTTTGATGTGGAAGGCCACTGCATCATCACACCTTGCTGTTGATTGTTGATGACGACCCAGAAAGAGAGGACAAAGCAGATAGTTATAATAATGTTTGTAAATTCTGTGCTTAGTTTGTAAATTCTATGCTTAGTTATGTTGTAAATTCTTGAACACTTGTTTTTATAGTTTTTCTTTTTAATTTGTATTGATGGTTGACTTTTTGTTCATGTAAACGAAAGGCAAAGCCTCGTATTCCAATAAAATTTGTATGTCTGTATTTTCCATCTAATTGTCGGATTCTTGTAGTTTCATATTTTTCATCATTATAATGTCATCATGGGCAGTTGAATGGGTAATTGGGTATGAATTATAAGTTATGACGAAAAAAATGAAAACAAAATGTGTCAAGTATAAATAGCATTTTCTATTTGGAAAACACTTGGTTAGATCCAAGTTGAATGATGTTATTAGAATATTAAAGAAATTTACACTTGACAAAAGGAATGGAACATTCCAAATGACAACAAATATAAAAGTGTTCCAGCAATGTACAAGGGCTGGTAATAGAATTTTATTCTGGTACAAATCATCATCCAGGGAAAGGTACATTACAAACAACAGATTGTACAAGTAAAAAATTCCTCGGCATCAAATATGTTCGCTAGAATAAAGAGAAATAAAAATTAAAGAATTGGAACAAAAAATGAAAAATCACTTCAGCTAGTCACTTTCCCTATTCAATCTTATCCAGTTTATTAGTGCCGTTGGTCCCTTCCAACCAATCTTCCAGTTTCGCTTCTTTATCAGCCTTTAAGTCATCATAGTCTTCTAACTGTGACAATATATTATGAGATGGAAAGTTCATCTCAACCTGTTCATCTTCTGCTTCTAGCTCATCAGCAGCCTGACTCGACAGGGGCAGTTCATCAGATTCCACATCAGGCATTGACAAACTAGTAGTAGCAGATGCAACCAACTGCAATGGATTAGGATTAGACAGTAGCCTCTTAGGCGGGGTTGGTGTCTTTGGATCAAGTTGTGTCCACTTGAAATTGCTGGCCCTTTCTTTTGCAGTCTTAAGCACAGTCGAAAAATAATTACTGGTTCTTCCGCTTTCCTGCTGGATTTCATTGTGACCCCAGCTAGCTGTTCCCCGTGAACTGGTTCTTCCTAATTGAAAACCTGAAGCTGCATTATGGATTAAACCTCTTCTTGGTTGTTTTTCAGACATTAGTGTCAGAGATGTCCTGATGTCTTTAATCATCTCATCCGCAATGAAAGAACCACAATCTTTCATTGATCTCACCACGGTGATAGAATCCATTGTGTCTTCAGTATGTAAAATTGTTTCGTGTGACTTCTCCGCAATATTATTCTTCAGATTAATAACATTAGGAATTGCATTTTGTGTGTGCTGCTGAACATAGAAAAGCCCTACAGAGGGTTCATTTGCCACGTACTTAATCATCTCTGCCAAGTTTTCAGTTATCTCCACAAACCCATCAGCAGTGGAGAATCCATGCATCTTGTTGAGCAAAATGGCAGTTCATTACTGGTTTTCAAAAATTCCAAATGTATGTGCATTTCAACAGCAACAAAAGAGAAAATCAAACAAGAAGAAACAGATCAGCAAATGTATGTATTTGTTCACCATTTTCATGCAATACAGCCAATTAATGGCAACAGCAATCACCTTAACATATAAAAACTAAAAGCATTGTAATTATTATTCTACATATCACAAGACTCAAAATAAATCACCTTTATATATATATATATATATATATATTCAAGTCATGTTAGATTTATAGTTTTAACAAAAGATAACTTGTTCTGGTTTCAGACCAAAAAGAGGGGGTTTAAAAAAAAAAAACTAGGATTCATAAGAAACTAAAGATAATTCTAAATAGGATTCATAACACCACCTTATATACAGCCTAATATCAGTGCAAATTGTGGAGCTATCATCATTGATTTACTTATTTCATAAACTAATTCATTAGCCACTTCCAAAAGAAAAGCATGCATCACTCCACCCATTTGTAACATTCCAAATTCCCATAATTGGATAATTAACGGTAGCAACCATATGAGGCCATCTTAAGTGAAAATTTTCAACTAAATTTAGCATCTATGAAGTCAGCATATGCATCATAACACCCTTGAGAAAGGTTTAACATAATTTTTTCCCATTTTGTTATAAAGTATAGCCATATTAATTAATATAGAAAAGTAAATCTTTTATCAATTTCTAATTATATCTTTCAAAGTCTCCTGACAACCTATAATGTTTCAAAGATGAAATACTCAAAAGAAAAAATGAAAACAGATGATCTTTTATTGAAGGAATAGCTTCAAGCTTTCACAGGAATGTTCTCTAGCACAGAGATGTACATCTAGTCTACCCTTGTTGGAGGTATAGCACCAAGTTTTGACAGCAATTATCCTGCATGATTACCTTTTATTGAAAACAAAAATGAGGAATAACAACAAGTACCACTTATCTTCTTCCCGAATATCTATCTCCCATCCTCTAAGCCTACCACAATTCACATAGAAATAAAGGGAATAGTAGGGGGGGAGAAGCACATATGATAGCCAATTGCCATATACCGACTCAACAGAAAGCATTTTAATCCATTTTACTATCTCATAGGACAAACTTCCCACTCTTCCCATATCAAAAATCTTGAGCTATCTCAAGATTAGTCCATCCATTAAATCCCAAAAACTTTAATGTAAAAACCAATTCATTGTCAACTGCGACTTCTGCACTTTTTTATCACATATCATACGAGCAATTCCATGGTCATATTGTGATCCAACTGAAAATTGGACAAAGCTGCTAACAGAGGATTAATGGGAGAAATCGCAAAGGTGAACTAAGAGAGAAGAAACTCAGAGGGAGAAGAGAGAAGAAATCCAAGAGGGAGGAGATTCATTCATTCATTCATCAAGCATGAGCAACAGAATGGCAGTAATGCCAATTTATACAGATACAATAAGCCAGCTCACACTAATTGAGTCAAAACGACATGGCCTAGCTAAGAAACAGTAGCTATGTAATTTTACACATAACAATCCCTTCCCCTTAGAAAACCTTGTCCACAAGGTTAACATGAGAAAACCTCTGCCTATGGTGTAGTTAATGAGCTGCTGGGAAACACAGAATGCAACAAGGTAAACTTGATGTGCCTGTAGACTGGTGAGTACTACCTCATCAGCCTATAGACTGGTGAGTACTACCTCATCAGCCTGTAGACTTGTGAGTGCTACCTCATCAATTGGCACAAAGAGTGCTACCTCATCAGCTTTTATTTCTCCATTGAAATTCATGTGTTGGACCTCTAATTGCAGCTCACCATTAGCTTCGTTGTTGAAATATAACTCTCCATATTCTGGCCTCTCCATTTTCTGCTTTTGGACTACTATCCCCAGTCCATTTCCTTTATCCAGATCTATGACAATACCCTTCCCTTTTGAAGCCACCTTGTTCTCAAGGTGAAGGTACGAAAATTGAGAGCATATGTGGATTCTCTCCATTTGCCTTTTCCACATTTTGAATGACATTTCTTGGATGAGGATAGTCAAGTTTGACATCCATAAAATATCAATCCCAACAACATCAAGCAAATTAAATTCAAGACCTGCCTCTTCATTTGTTCCAGCAACAACAGTTTCTATTGTGACATTTTTACAAACATCTTCATCACATGAATCTTTCTTCAAGAATAAATCAAATTTCTCCTTAGCAACATTCCCAGCAAGAAAACATGTCTCTCTAGCATTTTCACAGATATCTGCTAGGCATGTATCCTTCTTCGTATAACATTGATCAATTTTATCAATTACATTCAACTCATCACCACTATCAACTTTAAGAGTAGGAAGAATACTCTGGTTACAAACCGATTTGGAGTTCATCATTGGCTGTAGCAGCGAAGACTCTTCCGCCTCTTTGTCATCTTCTTTTTTTGGTGAAGGGAGAGCTCCCATGTCTGAGTTGGAGACAGGTCCAGGAGCTGTGTGAGATGCAAAGGCAGGTGATGGATTTTGATTCTGAGGAACAGATTTAATGGAGGAAAGAAGGGTTGTAAGCTCATTCGCCACCCTGTTTTCAGTTCACTCACCATTTTAGTGAACATTTACTCTTGTTTTTTGAAGTTTTCCTCCAACAGTTCCTTCAAAATGTTGCGAATGGACTCTTCGAGCTCCTCCATATCTCGATATGGATACCAAATGTTTTCGGAGATGGCCATGGCGGCTAGAATTGGATTTACGGGAGAAGACAGTGGATGAGCAGAACGGAGACCCGAGGAACGACTGCTCTGATACCAAATGATCCAACTAAAAATTGGACCAAGCTGCTAACAGAGGATTAATGGGAGAAATGGCAAAGATGAACTAAGAGAGAAGAAACTCAGAGGGAGAAGAGAGAAGAAATCCCAGTGGGAGAAGGAGATTCATTCATTCATTCATCAAGCATGAGCAACAGAATGGCAGTAATGCTAATTTATACAGATACAATAAGCCAGCTCGCACTAATTGAGCCAAAACAACATGGCCTAATTAGGAAACGGCAGCTATGTAATTTTACACATTACATATTGCAGCACATAATCTTGTGCAATTGATATTAAGCAGAAGTTCGGGAAGCGATTTCCATCGTAACCCTTTGAGGAAAAGCCTTTTTCTTTTGAAAAATACTGTAATTTGAGAATCATATAGTTCAACAGAATAAATTTGCTCCAACAAATTAAGTCATATTATAATAAATTATCAGAAAATTTACTTTGTTAAATTCGCTTCCTAATCCCAACCTTATCCAACCGAAAAAAAGGCATAACCAAATACTAAAAATCACACTAAACCACAGATAATTCTTTTGAAATTCATACCCACATTAGTAAATCACTAAATAAATAAAACCCTGTTCTCATAATGTCAAGATATTGGCGTCAATCAATAACCAGATAGATAATGCAAATAAATCACTTACAGTCAGCCCTAGAAGGAGAAACAACCCATGAAAAATCTTCACGTTATTGATCGATGCAGGTTCTTTTCCTTTATTCTTTCTCCAACTTTTCTTCAAGATTCGGACTCACCAAGGTTGAAGCTATAGCACTGCAACGCCAACCACTTCACTATCTATTCTTTCTGCTTCCTACAAGTCACCATGATATAAAGCTCAACTAAAAGCCAACGGAGATATATTATTGTTTCGAAATACTGATTTTGCCCTTACAGTCATCTCAAAATTTTACAATCTGATTTGGGTAAATAAAATCTTAGGGGCTGTTTGGTTAAAGTTTGGGAACAAGTGAGGTCCTACTAGGAACTAAAATGATTGTTTATTTATTAAGAAATAGATATTTGATTACAAAATTGTTCGAATTATAAAAGTATTGAAATTGCCATTATTATTAATTTTTTTTAAATTGTTTTCTAATAAAAATATAAAAAATTAAATAAAAATGTAATCATAAGGATTTTTGTACAGTGTTTTAAATTGAACAAAAAACAAAATGATTAAAATTCAAATCAAACAATTATGCTGACTTGGAAAATGTACTTTAAAAATTTTCAGAAGAAATTTATAACAAATTTAAAAATATTCTTAACAAAAAAAATGTATTGAAATAATTCTTAAAATATAAAAATAAATTTTATTATCAGTTAAATAAAATTAAATATTGTTCATTACATGATAAAATAATTATATTTCAAATTTTCAATTTCCAACTGCATTTTTAATTTATCAACTAATAAAAACACAATATATTTATATATAATTAATTATAGAGAAAATAATATACTAATACTTTCTTACATTTAAAAGTTATATTGTTTTTCTCCTCTGTTTTATCATATTATTCTAATACGTCATTCCATTAGATTTTTTATTAGAAAGGGGTTAAGTTATGACGAAATGACAAAAAAAATTATTATTTACCCCTAAAGTTTGAATTATCGTATTTGTACTCATTGAAATTTGATCTATTATAGTAGTACCATTTTGAGTAAAAGAAAATATTCTTTCAAGCTAATGGTAAATACTTTAAAATTTAATAGAAGAACTACATAGTTTAACAGATAAAAAATAGAATGGACAAATAGCATAATTTTTAAATTTCAGAGGGTACTAGTATAATATCTCAAATCTCATAAGATAAATAGCAATTTTTCCTTAATTATATCATTACATTCAGTAATTTATAATAGAATAAATGTAACGCCTGCTAATAATAATAATAATAATAATAATAATAATGTGAATTTAAGTGAGATATAAGATGATATTAGTGGTATAAGATGTTATACAAATGATATAAAATGATATATGTGTTATATGAGTGGTTAAAGAATGAGACTATGAGATGTTAAAAAGGGTATGAAAGAAAAAGAGTAAAATGGGAGTATATCAGTGGTATATTGATGGCAAAAACAAGTGGTATATTAGGGTATATGAATGGTATATATGAGATATATGTGGGGTCTATTATTGGAATTTGTCCTTGGACTTTTACATGTGTCAAATAGGCATTAAGCAGCTTCACGCATGTGACAAAAGAGTCATGGCCGTGAAAGTCGTGTTTTATGGAGAATTATAGAGAACTTTAAGTATGTTTAAGGAATGTGAGTGATTCACGCCCATGAAAAAGGTGTCATGCCCGTGAATCCTTTGCTGTATAAAAATGGTCACTGTCATTCTTCATATTAGCTCATCATTTTACACCCCAAACTCAAAAAGACATCATCCTAGCCTTCTTCCATGAATTCCTAAGTCCTCAAACACCAAAACCAAGATTTGATGTAGATTGAGAGATTTGGCAAGTGTAGGGAGAGATTTGGCAAGTGTAGAGAGAAGTTTGAAAGAAAGAAGTTGAGCAAGGAAGGAGAACTTAAGTGTTCTTATACATCAACTTGGTTTTCTACCTTCAAGAGGTAAGGAAAACATGTTTTCCCATTTCCTTGTTATAGTTTTAAGGTTTGCTAGTGTGGTTGTTTGATTTGAAAAAAGAACCATATGAGTTGGGGTTGTTTAAGGAAAGTTGATGAGTTTTCTTAATGGGATGAGTTCTTTGAGATTAGAGTGAGCAAGAAACCGTATTATTGAGATAGAATCATGCATAAAAGATCTAGCTTAGGAACTTGGGGTTAGGTTTATGATTTTATAATCTTGTCATACACTCGGAAATTTTGATGTGTGAATATGTTTATTATAGGAAGCAAGGTTGAAAGAGAAGATTACAACCAAAAGGAGTAGATAAGCTATAGAACTTTTGATTTTTAGACAGTTTCATTAAGGTGTGTACATATACGCATTTTACTTCACCCTTATTGCATGTTTGTGTGTATTGATTGATTAACTTGTATGCTTAAAAGATGAATTTGTGTGACATGGCATATATGTGAATAATAAATGAGATGTTGAATTATATAAATGCCCAATGAAATATTAATGAGGTGGTAATATGTCAATAGACATTAATGAGCATTAATTGGTAGGTTGATATGTAATAAATGTTTAATCATATGTTAATGAATATGTATGTGGTAGTTAAGAATGCATTATTGACTTGATTATATAAGTAGTGCATGTGAAATGGTTGTTTGGCATTCTTTGAGAACTTGAAATGTTAAAAAATATGGTAAATTATTATAAACATTGATTAGCCTTGAGTATATGGATGTAATATGCATTAAAAAATAAGTTTTAGGTGGAAAATTTGAGGAGAAATGATGTTAAAACTGTTTATGGACAAAGTGGTCAGCCCTTTTCACAACAAACGTCACAACCAAGCCAAAATTATCATAGCCATGAATATTGAAACATAACCTTTTACAACTAGGCTTCACCACCAGGCCAAAGTGTCATGGCCGTGAAACCCTTGTTTTTAGCAAAAGTAAAAGTTGTTCAATGATGTGAAAACATGTCTATATCACACCAATCTCTTCTATTTGCTTATGTATGATGAAATATCATATAATTACATGATTTTGAGCTTAAATATGCTTTGAGAATACAAATATAAAGCATGCATATTGATTAATGAATATGAATACATGATGGAAATGAGTTAATAAAGGTTTTATATGCTCATTTCTCAATCTGTGGACTAACATAAGATAGATGGTGCACTATTAAAGAGGGAAAGACGGTACCGATTCACATATGATTCTTAGGGACAAGGTGGCTTAAGCTCCTAGATCACCTCTATTTCACATCTCGTATTTGGACATTCCAGAAATGAGATTTTGGCTAATAATCAGAAAATATAATATGAAAAGTATTTGTATGTTAAATGGAATATGGAAATGAACTAAAGGACACGAAAAATAAGGTAAGGAATAATTACATGGTGCAATATGAAATTGTTCATATAAGTTTGGCATGATATAATTTGTGAATACATTGTATGACAATTTAATTTAATAAAAGAGATATATGTGGCATTAAAACATAATAACATTATATATATTGGTATGCACATTCTTTTATTATTCATGCATGATTATTATGATACTTGATATGAAATATATGTCATGCATTTGTGTGACTGTATGATAAAACTTTAATGCTTATATATATAATTAAGCTGGAAATGGCTTAACGTGTGGGTTTCCTATACGTAGAATATGGAGTAGGTAGATTGTAGATAGTAGATTCAAGTTGACAAAGAGAAAAGGTCGAAGCCCATATTAGAGGAAACACTGCAGACATGGATTGAGGGTCAGTCACTTCTTACTTTTGTTTTTGATATTCAATCATGCATATGGGTTAAATTACATGTTTTGTATATGTATTAAGAACATGTTTTATATTTTGATACAATTGACATATAATAGGTAAATTATCTTAGTACTTATAAACAAGTATTGTGTAAGCAATTGATATATGATATGTGATTGTAATTAAAAAGGCATGTCTAATCCGATATAAGTGTGTGAAGGGAATTAATCAAAATAAAAGCTTTAATTCAAACAAGTTTACTTATGCAGTCTTATGGCATTCAATTTATATAATGAAATTATTTCTATTATATAGGTGGAGCGCCATAATAAATTGCACAATAAAAAATTAAACTAAGAAAATACATATTCGTTAACAAAATTATGAAACCAAATATGTAAGTACAGTTCATGCATGTAAATAAGGTACATTTATTCTTTTCATGAATTACATATGTCATATGTCAATAAGTCAAATGTGTATATATATATATATACACCTCAAACAGGCAATAAAGTGTCTCCAGATTGACATATAGAGCAGATATGTAAAGTTCTGTAACACCCTCCCACATAACAGACTTAATCCTACTGTGTAGAAGAATGTTACTCAAATATGTCCAATTGAACCTTATTTTTTTACATCTAAATTAAAAAAATTTCTAATCTTACTTAATTTAATCATAATAAGCATGTATATCGTATCCTATACATGTATCATATAACTGATTACTAGTTCCAAACCATAATTAAAATAACTGGTTATCGAGTGTTTTGCTAAAATTTGCCTCCTTATTACATCCTTACACAAAGTCCAAATAAATAATTAATCAAATAAAACCTATTTAATAATTGTCTAGCTATCCCAAATGAATGAGCATAAATAAAAATATACATGAGTAGACTCTGACTTCTCTTATGGGCTTATCCTTCTCTTCAAGTCATGCTACCTAGCAACTTCAAATCTGCATGTAGAAAACTTACACGCTAAGCTACTAAAAGCTTAGTGGTATATATAATCATAAAAATTCTTGCATGCGTATATACATATAACATGACATTCAAATATCACCCACAAATATTCTCATATATACTTTAGTCATTTTATCATCATGATTATGTCAATCATATTATAATAACAACAAGGTTACGTACCTAAAAAGCAAAAGCCACAATCGTATGACCATATTGAACTTGTAACCTTTCATAAACTTAACATTAATTTTAATAATCAATTACCCAACTACTTGACACAAGGATTGTCTGGATATGGGTTATGAATAGGAGTGCTTTTATAAGCTTGGGCCATCCTACTCACATGTCTGTGAGAACTTGTTCGAGCTCTTATGTCAAGTGTGCTCACATGAGCTTGAGCCAACTTGACAAGTCAAGTGCGCTCACATGAGATTGTACCAACTTGATCGACAAAGTAAATGATCATGCTAGCAAGAGACAAGAGTGCTCACATGAGCTTGGTAATCTCGTCCATGAGTCAAGGGCGCTCATATAAGCTTGGGCCACCTCGTACATGGGTCAAGAGCACTCACATGAGCTTGGACCACCTTGCTACTATAAGAACCTTGAATGATATGTCATCTATCTTAACGCTAGTCCTGGTACGAGTAATGGGCAATTTAATCTTTTCAATTTATTGCCATCTTATGGCATATTTTTCTTCTGCCATAATATTCATATCATGTCATATATCGATTACCGAATTTGTATACATTTATCATATGAACATTTCACACCTTTAATCATTATCAACACGAATATCATAGCATCTACATATAAACTTGTTTACATGCATTTTGCAAAGGTAATCATATCATTTCCACATTTCATATATTTCACATGATTTATATCACTTAACAATTCACTGCATATCATAAAACATATACATCAAATATATCCATTACTATGCTTTTACGTATATTTTTCATAAAAACCATTTTCATGAATATTTGCATGTCTTTGTTCATATCAACATATAATTGCATCAAATATATCATTTGTTCATGTATGCATTCATATGCATCAAACCACAAATATCTTGCTTTTATATAATTTTCTGTACATGAACATCACTACATCAATTATAACATGTTTATCCATAATAAACATATAAGTTTTTATCATATATAACAGCATGTATGGCCACCTCATATAATCATCATATAATCCTTTGTCATTAAATAACATTCAAGTCTTGAATCATATCACATCACATTTCATCATGTATTTAACATTATCTTTAAATGCTTTCAAGTTCATCAATAATCATATAGACGCCAGACATATATGTGTTTGCTATACAAGAATTTCATGCCTTTATTCATGTCAAACTTAAACATTTAAATACGGATCATATTTATGTATCTCACTTTAAAATTCTCATCAACATAATATTTATATAAAAATCACATGTGACATTTATCTCATATTTGACATGAAAAAGAGCCTTAAAATAATAATAATAATAATAACAACAACAACATAGAATAGCTACATAAAAAAATTAAAATATAATATGTATGGGCAGCATGAGATTGTGATACTTCGGCACGCCCGTGTGGCTTTTACTTTTTAGTCCTCTAAATTTTTGTTCTGACCCTTTTTAATTTAGTCTTGATTTTTTTTTGGGTTTCTTCAAATTCAGTCCAAATTTTCAGTGTCATTAAATCATAAATTCATCCAAAAGTTAGTCTAATAATTAATCTATAATAATTCAACAATATACATAGACAGATTAAAAGTATTGCTAGTGTCCTTAAATAATTTTAATCTCAAATTTTATCACCATAGAACCAATTACTTGTGCCAAAATAACACAATAATATTATTTATTATTTACCATCAATCTTATACCATAAATATACTAAAAATTCATTAACTGATAGCCCCCTCACAGCCTTAATTTTTCAATGTCTTTAATCCATAAATTCTCAAACATTAGTCTAACAATTAAATTCTAATAATCCAACAACATAGACAAATTAATGTAACTCCATATTCAATTTCCAAAAATTTTATCAATTATCAAGCCAATAAATCAATCAATTTCATGCTAATAAATCATAATATTAATTCGCAACAATAATCAACACGTCATTCCATTAGTCATCAAAATAATATTTCATAGTAATTAAATCTCATGTATTCAATCACAAACCAAACAAATTTTCACTTATTCAAATACAAAAATTAATGCGAATTTAAATGATTATACGTACTGATCTTAATTTTGAAACCTCTAAAATCTGTCCAAAATTTCTCTCGGTGTGATAGTCATCTCTACTATTAAAAACGTTGCCTAATACGAAAATAAATAGCATGGATTAACAAATCTTAGTCTATGTTAAAATACTATATCTTGGTTCTGTGGAACTAAAATCTACCTGTGAAAATCTAAAAGGATAGAACAAATTACTTCTTGTTGAGTTTACTACGAAAATAGAATACTGGAATAAACTTTGTTTTGATAATCTTGACCTCTTGGTTGAAGAATGCCTCTGTATGTAGGAAAAGTACGGATGAAATTTTGGGGGGAAAAAAAAAGTCTGCGTGGCAAAAGTGAGTAGGCTGAACGGCTGAAAAAATTAACTGGGTTTTTATAATAAGACTATGTAGGTTGTGGGGGAATAAAACGCTGCATTAAATTAAAAAAACAGAGACATGAAATAAAAAGACCAAGCACAACATGGGGTCGAGCAAGGCAAGGTGCAGGCGTATTGATATTTGGCCTTCTGGCCTCCTTTTTTTAATATAATATATTACTAATTTCCTTTTTCCTTTATTATAATAACATATATTAATATAATAATACATTAGTATAATATTATTTTATTTTATTTTATAATAATATAATATAATATACTTTAATCTTTTTTAATTTAATTTAATTCTTTATTCTTTTAGTCCTTTAGCTTTCTAATTATTTCCTTTTTTATACATATTAAATTTTTTTTCCTTTTTAATCCTATTACTTTAATAATTATTTCATTGAATCTAATTTCAATTATGACCGTATCTTTATATGTTTAATAATACACGCTAACTCCTAGACTCTAAATCATGGGTGTTACAGGTTCTCTACTCGAATCCGTACCTTATACAACAATTTTGATGATGTATCATGCTGTTTGTAGGGATGACAATGAGGCGGTTTGGAGCGAATTTTTTTATCTTCGTCTCTAACCCCGAAAATAGAATCCTATCCCTGACTCCACCCTGAACCTTGACGAAAAATTTTTTTGATCTCCATTTCCTCCTCAAACCTCAATGGGGATCCCTAATCCCAATCTAATTTCCAATTTCATTAAAAAATTTTTATTTGTATTTATTTTAATTAAAAAAATTGTTCTTATTTTTAAATAAGTATTATATTTTTATTTTATTATTTTTTAGAAATTATTGAGTAAAAAATATAAATATTATATATAAATATTAAATAAATAAGATATATCATGGCGGAGCACTACATACTATCCCCTTCACATAATATTTCAAGATTGAGACAGAATCGAGATTGGGCAAAACATTTATGAAAAAAATTGTCTCGTTCAAGGCGGATTCGGATTGGGGCCCCATAGATTCGAGTCTAATTGACATTCCTAACCGATCGGCTATTACGTCTTTTTTTTTATTGGAAATCAGACTTGTACCAAATTACAAACTTTTCAAAAATCTTAATACCAATTTACAACAATTTAAAAATATTACAATTTACAATATAGTAATAAAGATTGATATCATTTATATTATTAATCCACATGGCATAACTAAACTACTTCTAAGTTCTATATAAAATATATATATATATATATATATATATATATATATATATATATATATATATATATATATATATATATTGGAGATGCTCTGAGACAATAAAATGCACTAAGCCAAAATACATGAAGGGTGAATTGCTTTTTCAACCTTCTTTACCTCCAAATTATTATTAGGGATTTAGATACAAATCTCCCATTTTACAAGATAATTTAAAATATTAACTCATCGTTTCATTTCCATAAAATTGAGATAGCCAATAATTTTTTCCACCAATACCTTAGCTTCTTCCCTAGTTTTTCTTACTTGTTTTTCTCTCTCTCCTCCTCTCTTCTTTTTCTTCTTCTTCTTCTTCTTCTTCTTCTTTTTCTCCCTACACTACTACTAATTTCATCCACCATCCAAACAACATTCGATCATCATGTAATTCAAACCATAACTAGTTTTCTACCTCCTCATCACTCCGGTAACATTAATTTTTCCAAAATTCGACCAGATTTGTGAGATCAGAAAAGGGAAAATTGAGCATCAGGGCTGCCCTTCCATTTCTCCTATTTTTTTGGCTTTCTTTTGCAATTTTGACATCAGAAATGGACTAAAATGGTCGAAAAATTTTGGACTAGATAATTTGAGCTCCAAAAACTATAGTTTGAAGGCTGATTGAGAAATGAAAAATCAGGTGTCAAGTTGTCCTCTTCATTTCTCCTATTTTATAACTTCATTTCTCAAATCTAATATCAAAAATGGAATTAAAAGGTCGAAAAACCTTAGACTGGATAGTTTGAGTTTCTGAAACTACCGTTTGAGGGCTGATCGGGAACAATTACTTTACTCACTTTACATATAACCTACATATAACCTACATATAACTAATATATAATCTTTTCTGTATAAGTAAATTCAAACTGCAACATCTATTATAACTTGTTTATATGTAGGCCATATATGTATAATATGTATTGATAGATATAACTCATATATAGTCAACATACAACAACGTACAACACTTCTTCTTCTTCTTCTTCTTCTTATTATGTGGACATTGATTGTTTAAATACGCATATTTGAGACAAAATGTGACGTACTACTTAGAAACCTAGTGTATTAGTGATCGAAATAGCATTAAAATGACTGAAATATAATATTAGATCTAATGAAAGTGAGAAATTAAAATGCAAATATTTATTAATAATTAATCGAGTAGAATAAAAAATCAGAGTTAAATCATAATAATATAATTTTGCTCCATCGTTAAAATAGTGAAACCGAGAGAATTGTTACATAGAATAAATTATAACATAAATAATGATGTCATTAATTAGTTTAGGGCTTAAAATTGAAGGAATTAAAATATAATTATGGATTAAATTGCAAACGAGAGAAGAATGAGGACTATATTATTATTATTACAATATGCATATAATAATATTTTTTTATGTCAACATCAGGCTTAGTATATCTTACATATAATGCATTATTGAATCTAATATGAGGATTTATCAATCTGCATATTAAGCTCAAGTTAATATATAAATTTAGGTCAAGCAATAAGCCTTAATGTTTTTTCTTGGAATTTATATGTAATTTGAGTGCTTGAGAATCCGTCTGGTTATGCTTTAACATGTATTACTGCTTTTCCTTTTTATAACATACTAGTTTTTCATTATAGTATCTTACACGTGATTATTAGATATTAGACTCATTAATAATTATTATTTGATTTTTATATAATTTTTTTATATTAATTTGTTTCATCTTATTATGGTATTTTATTTATAGTAAATTATAGAAATATATATCTATATCAAACTAATAGTAGAAACATTTTCAGCTGCTCTGACAAATTATCTTTTATAACAGTGATACACTCCTTCATTTCACATCCAACCTTTGCAACAAAATGTTGGTTTGATTTTATAATAGTGATTATTTTTTCTTTCTTTTTAATGTGTCTTACACATGATTATTAGATATTGGACTCGTTATTAATTACTATTTGATTTTTGTATAATTTTTTCAATTTTTTAGTAATTTGTTTCGTCTTATAAGAGTGTATATTTATTTCAATTCTATCAAATCACAAATTTTTTAATTATTAAGAGTTATATATAAAATAAAGGTAATAAGTAGTTTACAGTAATTTTGATTGTTCTCCTATTCCCAATCATCCACATGCGATACATGTGGTTTTAATAATTGAATTTATCATTATTGAATAATAATAATAATAATAATAATAATATTGTCAGCAAATTAATTTGTTACTTCTAATTATCATGTAATTAAATCATATTTAATTTAAATACTAATTGTTGTTAATTATATTTGATTATTATATCATACTATATATAAAAAAACTACGTCAAATTATTTGGCTTATTAATTATCTTGTCCATTATGATTGTTAATTTAATTACTATATACAAATTATTTTATCTATTATATTTTTTAACATATCTTTCAAATTTTTTTAATATTAATTATCTGTTTCTTTTAAAGAATTTACTATATACAAATTATCTTATCTATTATATTTTTTATATTTTTTTATTAATTTTTTTAATATTAGTTATCAGTTTCTTTTAAAGAAGATAAATTATATCAAAGAGATGGATCTATGTTGCCAAGATTTTATTTTATTTTATTTTTGCTTTCCCCAATTACAATATATATGAATCAATGACATGGTTGCCCACTGATTTTAGTTTCCAGCATCTTTTTAATTCTCTCTTGTCACTGTTTGTTTGAGCAACTAAAACCTTTCTTGTCTGATGAGTTACTGAGCACAGAGTCTTATATATATTATTAATGCTATTCTCTAATAAATTAAATTATTAAACAAAATTAACTTGGTTAACTAAT
This sequence comes from Balakata baccata, assembly GCA_949630135.1. NCBI lineage: Eukaryota > Viridiplantae > Streptophyta > Magnoliopsida > Malpighiales > Euphorbiaceae > Balakata > Balakata baccata. Next base: position 41,790 of record CATIWF010140832.1, read on the forward strand.
ACAAGCAAATTAACTTTTAAATAAATTTGCATATTTTTTTCTATTCTCACTTTTATATATAGTATAATTATAATTATAATTATGATTTATCGCTCTTACACTCCCTCATGCAAATACATGTATACATCCATTAAATTTAGATTTTAATGCTTTATTTTTCTAATTCTTAAGTAATATATATTTTTTCAAATTTTTTCTTTATTAAATTCGATTTTCAAGCTTGAGTTTGGTTGTTACTGAATTCAATTTTTATATCTAGATGAATTTTGATGGATTTAGATAAAGATGTTTTGCATATGATTATTAAATATTAGACTGATCATTAATCATTATTTAATTTTTATATTATTTTTTTATTAATTTGTTTCATCTTATTATTATATTTTATTCATAATGAATTATAACAATGCATGTTTATATCAAATTACTAATTTATACATTATTAAGAGTTTATTTTTTTTATTAATTTGCTTCGTCTTATTTAAAATGTTAATTAATTAATTAATCCTATGACGTATATTTATCTCAAATTTAATAATTAATATGTTACACTTTTTATTTTAACTAATAATAATAATAATAATGTAATATTTTATTTATATTGAATTATATAATATTATGGTATTTAATTCATAGTGAATTATAGAAATGTATGTTTATCTCATTTTATTCAAAGAAAATAAAGGGTCCTCCCAAATTACTAATTTGTCCATTATTAAGAGTTATATATAAAATAAATGTAGCAAGTACTTTACGGTCATTTTGTCTGTCCCTCCTATTCCCACTTATATATATATATATATATATATATTAGTCTTACATGTGATTATTAGATATTGAACTCGTTATTAATTACTATTTGGTTTTTATATAAATTTTTTTATTAATTTGTTTCGTCTTATTATAGTAATTTATTTATAGTGAATTATAAGAATATATGTTTGTCTCAAATTCCATTAAATTACTAATTTATTCATTATTAAAAGTCATAAAATATAAGTAGTAATACTTTATAGTCATTTTACATTTGTTTGTCCTCCTATTTCTATTTTTATATATTATAATGATTACGATATGATGTAATTAAGTCACATTTAATTTAAATATTTATATTTGTTAATTATATTTAACTTTTATATATACTATATATAAAATAACTACGCCAAATTATCTTATCCATTATAATTGTTAATATATTTACTACATACAAATTATCTTATTCATTATATTTTTTTATCACGCATTCTTAATATTTTTTTATTAAATTGTTTTTTCTTTTTTGTTAATATTAATTATCTATTATATATATATATATATATATAATTTCAATAAAATTTATACGCACACTTTACAAGCACTAATCTCAAAATTCCTGTGTATAACTGACCTATGTTGTGTATAGAGGTTCTAAGTTCTAATTAAGTTCATCAACACATGCTTTGTCCCATACGCTTTGAGTCTTGAATTTCAGAACTTGAGATGAAAAATGGTTTGAATTCAAAATTAATTAAAACTAACACTTACCCTCATCTTTAAAAGTTGTCCGAATAGAATTGGACTTCTAACTAATAAATTATTAATATATTCATTAATAAATTAAATTATTAAATGATAAAATTAACTCAATTAATTAATACAAGTAGATTGATTTTTTTGGTAAATTCGTCTATTCCCTCTATTCTCACTTTTATATATAGTATGATTATGATTATGATGTGATGATTAGGATTATGATATGATAATAGAGATTGTAGAGCATTATTGGATGCTCTAATAGCATATTATAATAAAAACCTCACAATAACATATACAAATAAATAGACGACTAGTTTGATGTTTCTAAACCCACGCTTGATATTACCTTTGTGTCAAGAAATTCAATTAAATTCAAATTCTAATTAATGAATTATTAATATTATTCACTAATAATTAAATTATTAAATAATAAAATTAACTCATTTAATGATATAATCAAATTGGCTTTTTGATAAATTTCTTTGTCCTCCCTGTTCCGAATTTTATATATAGTATGATATGATAAGGGTCAGAGATGTATTGAACGCCAATGATTTTACATTAATTACCAAAATTTAACTTTCTTTTTTCCAAGATTACGATCTCTTTTATTTTTGTTTTTTATTTTTCCATTTTTAACAAACTTCTTTTTATTTTTGTTGGAATTGATTTTTCAATTGTGAAAATCCAAGTTAGACTTGGATTAGGATAAGTCATTAGGACTTGAATTAGAAAATATATTCCTAATTAGACAAATATTTCTAATTGAAATGATATTTCTATTCTTGTTTGGCAAGTTTATGGAGCCTATAAATATAGGTAAAATCAAAGCTTTAAGACATGAAGCTAGGAGTGGCAATGGAGTGGGTTTGGGGTGGATTTTCCCATCCTTGGCCCGATCCCAGAAGGGGGAAAATATGCGGGGACGAGGATCCCTGATCCCGATCTGATCCCCAATTTTTATAATATTTTTTTTATTTTTTTCAAAATTTAAAATTATTTTTTATTTTTATTATTTTAATTAATTAGTTAATTATATACTTTTAAAATAAAAAATATATTTTTTACTTTAAATAAATGTTATATTCTTATTTTATTATTTTTAAATTCATTAATTATATTAAAATATAAATAATATATATATATATATGAATATATATAAAATATATAAATATAAATATAAATAAAATTATTAGGGGCGGGGGATGTATATACCGTCTCTTCCCCGTCTCCGATACAAAAAAACTTTAGGGTCTAGGTGGGGCATAAAATAGGAGAGAAAATCCACCCCGTTTGGGGCGGAGTTGGGGCAGGCCACCGCGGATTAGGGGTTAAATTGTCATCCCTACATGAAGCAAAGAAAACAAATATAAGAGCAACCTGAGGATTTGCAAGTTTGATGGTATTCTTGGGTGTGGAAAACATTAAAGGGGCTTCAGGAAACATTTTTGAGAGCTTTGAGAATTTTCTCCGAGGGTTTTAGAAAAGTGAGAATTATTCTTCTAGTTCATGTGAAAGGAGAAATACAATGAGTTTGATCAACTCAAGGGAGATACAATTCTATTGTATTGTAATTTGTTATTTTCTCATATAGTGAAGAATTGGTTACTCTCCGTGAACGTAAGCAATCAAGACCGAACCACGTAAATCTTGTGTTGTCTCTTATTTTATTGGCTTGAATTTTTATTTTGTTGTGCTTATTGGTTGTTTTTTCCAACAAGTGGTATCAAAACTAGTTTTGATTAATATTCAATAAGCATATTGAACAATTCATCATCACTTTTTACAGTAGATAAGTATGATGCAAAAAACAGCTTCACTATTTGGCAAAGAAGAATGAATGATCTCCTAGTTCAGCAAGGCTTAGCAAAAGCGTTGAAGTGAAAAGAGAAGGGAAAGCTAGAAAAGATGAGTGATAAAGATTAGGAAGAGCTCGAAGAAATGTGTGTTAGTACGATACATCTTTGCATCAGTGATAACATTATAAACAAAGTTATTAAGGAGAATTTTGTCGCAGTAAGTTGGAACAAACTGAAAAATATTTATTTGGCTAAAAGTTATACCAATAAATTATATCTAAAACAAAAATTATATAGGCTGAGGATGGTGGAAGGCGGGAATCTAGTGAAGCATATAAATGAAGTCAATGAAATCTTAGATCAATTGAAGAAAATTAATATTAAGATTGAGGAAGAAGATACGACACTAATACTTCTTTCCTCACTCTCCGACTCTTATGAAAATTTTATTGACTTGTTGATTGTGGAAAAAGATTCTTTGACTATGGATTTTACCCAGGTGCAATTACTATCTCTTGAAACTTGGAGGAAAGCCAAAAGTGAAGATAGAGATGGTGAGACATTGATTTCTCAAGATATGAATTAGAGAGGGCGAGCTAATGACAAGAGGGGGATCTAAGCCAGACAAGTCTAGATCTAAAGTCAAGAAATTAGATGATATTCAATGTTTCATATGCAAAGAGTATGAACATTTCAAAAAAGATTACCAGAAGGGCAAGAAATAGAATGAAGAGAATAATTTAGTTTCTCTTGCTTGGGATGATGAAGATACCCATGTAATCACCCAAGGGACTGAAGCATATTCCTGTGATGGTTGGCTTTTAGATTCTTATTGTGTTTCTCATATTTGCTCTAGGAGGGATTATTTTGATACACTCCAAGAAGGATTGATTAGTAACTTAAAATTGGGTAATAATTATAAGGTGAAAGTCATGAGTGTTAGTAGTGTAAGAATCAAAATGTATAATGGAGTAGTGATGACTTTGGAGGCCATGACATACATTCCAAAGATGTGTAAGAATTTATTTTCTCTGAGTGTGTTAGATTCCAAGGGTTTTAGTTATAATGCTAAAGGTGGAATTCTAAGGGTTACTCAAGGTTATGTGATCCTGATGAAAGGGAAGTTGCATCAAAGGGTATACCATCTAATTGGTAGTACAATGAAGACCTCAAGTACTGGTTGGAAACGGGTTGCTTGCATGAATAGTTTCTAAGGTGTATATGGTTTTAAATGGGAGGAACCTGCTGGTGATCAAATAGAGAGATTGATGTCTCTCTCCGGAGTTGAGTAGTACCATCAACTGGTTTCAACTATGCACGGTATATTGGCCGTATTTAGAATAACGGTGCAAGACCAAGTTTTGATTCGAGTATATGTAGTTGAAAAATTTAGGCCAATAAGGTTATTGCAATTCAAAAATTAAGATGGAAATTGTTGGAATTGATTTTTAAATTGTGGGAATCCAAGTTAGACTTGAATTCGGATAAGTTATTAAGACTTGGATTAGGAAAAGTATTCATATCTAGACAAATATTCCTAATTGGAATGATATTCCTATTCTTAAATGGCAAGTTTAGGGGCTCTATAGATATAGGTAAGATCAAGACTTTAAGGTATAGAGCAAATACAAGAGCAACTTGAGGATTTGCAAGTTTGAGTTTTTGATTGAGTGTAAAAAACATTCAAGGGGCTTCAGAAAACACATTTTGGAGCTTTGAGAATTTTCTTTAGGAATTCTAGAGAAGTGAGAGTTATTCTTCTAGTTTATATGAGAGAGGAAATATAATAAACTGTGAGTTTGATCAACTTAAGGGAGATACAATTCTATTGTATTATAATTTGAAATTTTCTCATATAATGAAGAATTGGTTATTATCCGTGAATGTAGGCAATCAAAGCCGAACTACGTAAATATTGTGTTTTCTTATTTTCTTGGCTTGAATTTTTATTTTGACGTGCTTATTTATTGTTTTTCTTAACAATTTTTACCTGCTTTTTTCAATCTCTCCTTGCTCATCTTTTCCTTTAAAGCTCGCAGATCCTGCAAATCAAGATCCTATCGCCATCTAACCTGCTAATATTGTAAGTTGACTTCATGTTCACTTCATTGGATAATACATCACGTGAGGCAGCAAAGAGGTAAATGCACGAGGCTAATATGGTGGGTTATGGTGAAATCCCACATGAGATTCTAGTGTTAGTTAGAAAGTTCTAGGGAAGAAAAAAATCGAAGCTTTCTCATTTGTTATACAAGAAGCATAAAGCCTTACTCGAAGTGATCATCATACTGTTATTTTCAGTGTATTTTTATACAAGATGCACATAGTCAAATTTACAGTGATTAGTTCATTATTCTTAATATTATTCTTTGATAAGCTTTTACTCCCATTACCTTGTGGAAATTAATTGTGAAATTTGATAGCTGAATTTTGTTTTTTTTTTTATTTTTATAGTGATTGAAGGAGCTGAAGTTGTGTTTCACATGTCAGCTCCTAATTCTTCGATTAATAACTACTAGCTCCATTATTCAATCAATGTCAAATCTACATTATATATATATAGCTCAAGGGAAATTATCATGAGCTTCCTTTGGTGTTATTTAATCATTCACAATCCTAAAATATTCTCAAGGTATATCTAATGTATTCCAAAAATATTTCCAAAATATTCCTGAGATATACTGAACCAAGATATACTGAAGGTATTCCTATAGATATTGAACCAATGTATACCAAATATGTAATTTTTAGTATGCTTTGAAGTGACTTCTTGAATTTAGGTATTTTATAATATTTTTTAGGTTTTTTTGATAGTTTTGAAAAAAAAAAATTAAATGGATGTGATGTTATAATGTTTTAAGAGCTTTTTGACATTTTTGAAAAATTCCCTTGAACACCTCTATCATAACAAGAAGGCTACACACATTCACTCTTCGCATATTCAAGGTTGCCATATGTGGATTCATCATGATTGCTCCACTTTGTACAAAAGCCCAATTAGACACCACTAAAGTTTTCCTCATTATCTAGTCTCATCAAGCTATTAAATTTCCTTATGACATTATATCTTGTTGATCCATCATAAATACGAGTTTATTTTTTTGAAATGAATAGTTAAATTGATTGAATAAATAGGCAAGAGCTTAGTAAAACTAAGATACTGAAGCAATAGAGAAGCATCCAAATCGAGCTTTGAAACACGAACAACAGAAAAACAACCCTTCTCATGTTCGTCCTCGCACTCTCGTGTCATGGACAACAACATCATGCTCATGCTCTTGCCACTTACCATCTAAATCCAGTTGTAATAGCGACTGCCTCCGCTATAGAAAGGTCCCAAACAACAAAGTGGCCTCACAATGAAATCTATACTGAAGATAAACCTGTATGACCCTAATAATTTTCTCAACTGAATGAAATTACGAATAACATATTGGAATTCCATTTTCAAAATGAGATTTATTTATTGCCTAATGCATATTGATTTAATCTATGCAAACTTACAATCTTCAGACAAGCTAATCACTCCAAAAAATACTCCAAATCGAGGCTAACAGGCTAATCATTCAAAGAAATTCTAAATCTGAGGATATAAATTTTACTAGCTTAGTGGCAATTTACTTTGCCATGTTCCTTCTCAATCTATTGCTGAAATGACCTCCCACGTAGCAGACCAAATCTTACTACACAGGAGAATACTATCCAACTATATTTTGTTAGACCTATTAAACTGTGTCTAAATTAAAACTTTTTCTAGCTTAGTCAACTTAAACCTTTTAAGCATGCAAAACCTTTCATATCTCTATGTTATATAAACTGAATACCATGTCTCAGGCTAAAACCTGCCTACTTATTACATCTTTTTTTTTTTTATAAAAAAATTCCAATTAATAAATCTTTACTTGTCTAAAACCATTATTAAACATGTCTAGCTACCCATATGAATGGAACAAAATAAAATATGCATGAGCTGAATCTCTAACTTCTCTGACATACTTGTCTTCTCTTCTCGTCAACTATGCTACCTATTAGCTCCAACCTGCATGTAGAAAACCTACATGCTAAGCTAATGAATGCTTAATGGTATTATAATCATAAAAATTCATGCACGCATATACACATATAACATGACATTCAACGTCATTCACAATTATTCTCATACATACCTATAATCATTTTATCATCATGGTCATGTCAATCATATTATAATCACAACAAGGTTCATACTTGGTAAGCGGAAGTTGTAACATTTACCTTGTACCTGATTTCATTATCCATATCTATGTAATCCATTAATCATAGAACCTGTATTCCATTCCCTTATTCTGAATATTGTTTAATTGGTTTTCATTTTCTTTTATTTCATTTAGTAGCCTAAGACTCTAAAAGTGGACTATTTGGATGCAAGTTGTGAAACATGAGCACCCTCTCTCACGCATAGACCCTCCATTCCCAAATTTGCCTGATTAACTGAATGCAGTCATGTGCACCTCTCTCGGCATAAGTCACAATGACTTTGAAAGTAGTCAAGAGCGCCTCTTTCTATATAAGCCACCTTGATAGAGAAAAAGAAGTGCTAGCATAGAGGATCAGTGTGCCCTCTCTCATGCCTAAGCCATATTGTCCTCAAAATAAAGAGAGAATTGTATAACTGAATAGCCTACGATACCATAATACTCTCCATAACATGTCATCTATCTTAAGTTAGTCATCTTATAGAGAAATGGACATTTAAGTTAAAAGTATGTTATTCCACTCAGGTCATAGACCTTTTTTTCCAAATTTCCGTATGTGTGCCATATATACTTTCTTATAATAAAACAAGTCACAAAATCATATAACCACTTCCATATCATCATAGTTGAAGTTTAAATCCGTAATACATATTTATACATTCACATCATAAATCATATAACTCATATCCATACACATATATCATAACTCATGTTAGAAAAAAATGTAATAAAGACAATCACCTTTAGCACTATTTGTACACTTTTCATTGATATGAATAAAGACATTTTCATTTATTAATGTTCACTTATAATATGAATTGATTGAATATTAAATTAATTAATGAAATCCATGATGTAAACATAGCATAAAGAAAATCATGATGAGATCATAATAGTGAGATTCCTATCATGTGTAATTATGTTTATATCTAAATCATTCTTAGCCATAGGATCAATGAAATGGGACATTGTTGATCCAGAAAAGCTAGCACATATTTTACTCTTTGATTGGATCAAGTAATAGTTCTCATAAGCTATAAGCATGAGATGTTTAGAGTTAACATGTGGATGCTTGCTAGAATAGTCAAGTACATTGGACACCTGCTATGAAATTATCATATGGGTATTCTAAACATATGTCAATGATAGTTTCATCATAGCAATGATGCAAATATCCTTAGACTTGAGGTGCTCAAGGTTATCTTGGATATTGATCTTGTACTTTGACTCCATTCCCTATTACCTTTAGGAGAGGTCGTTCATAGAGTGGTGATTAGGTACAGTTTAAGGTATTTGAAGATAGTTTGACAGCCAATAGAAAATTCACCGCTCCTGTTAGAAGGAAGTATAGCCACGGGCACTTGTCGGGATTATTACTTGGGAAACTTTGGCCAAAGTAGAATTATCTTGAAGAAGGTCTTTGTAGACATATCTTTATAAGTAATGAGTCTTGGTAACAAGTACTAACATCACTTGGACTAGATGTGACGTAATCAGTCTAGTGGGAGCTGACACTTAGACTATGCTTTGAACCAAGTGGGGTATAGTGGGGGTGAAAGGACGAATTGCAGAGATATTGCATATGGAAAGATTCGTAGTCAAACTACTGACTTTCCGGTTAATTGGAGGTCATGATATGTTGCTAGATACCGCTCATAACTTGCTTAAGATCAAGTGTTGATTTGAGTGGCCAACATAACCGGAAACTTAATGGGTTACACGCATTGAAAGTGCGAAAAGAAAGTAAAATGGGGGACGAAGGTCTCGATCGGGACATGATATATCCAAATCGGAATTTGCTACTGGACCTTAATTGCATTTATTCCTGATCAGGACATAGGATGTCACGATCGGAAATCGCCCGATTTGGGCATTTTCCGATCGGAAAACGTGTGTTCCGATCGGGACCGATGTCAGAATAGGAAATTTAATCCTATTAGAATTCTTTGAGTGAGGGTTCCGAACCCTAATTGCTCTAGAACTATAAATAGTCTCTTTTCTGATGTTTTAAAGAAGTTGTAGACATAAGAACAAAAAGGGTTTTCATTCTTTCGCTTCTCCTTTTTCACTCTCTCTTGCTAGCACAAGAGTTTGTGGAAAACTTATAGCCAAAGTATTTTCTTCTTCACATCCTTCAAGTGGACTTTCGTTAGAGGTGATCCAGCAAGGATTACTATAGTTTGCAATAACCCAGTAAGGTGCACAAAGAAAGGAAAGCTATGATTTAAAAGATAATCTTCTTCAAACCTTAAATTTAGTTAATAGATTAATGCTACATAGGGTGTTCTAATTGCATAAGCTTACGAAAATTTTAAATCCCATTGTGTTTTATATGTGATATGCATGAAGTAACCTCAACAACTTAATCATGTGCCATATCATATCATCATTCATGCTTATCTAGATTACTTCTAGATGTATTCATGTCAATCCCATAAGTATATAGTTCATTCATCCACTTTAGCTCATAATACATATTATATAATATCTTTCCACTTTTAATAATATTCATATATCCAATTATTCATACATATGCCTTTGTCATGCTAAAATCACATGCCTTAAACCAATGTCAAACATAAACTCTTCATCAAAGTATATCGTCATGTATCTCGTAATATTTTTCCATTCTTTCATCCTTATAACTTTACCATATATCATAGTTTTCATGTTTGACAATTAAAGACATAAAAAATATACATGTATAGGCCAAATACCCAAAATAAATTTTAATTAATTTTTTGTCCATAGCACTGCACGAGCATGCCATTTTGACACGCCTACATGGTATTTGCATGAGGGACAATGACATGCTAGTCAACGCCATGCACGATGGCACCCCCTCAAGGGCCATCATGTGTGTGTGTATCATGAACAAACACATGTTGTCTTAGTCAATCCTTCCGAATATCAGTTTAAGTCCTTTCTACGATTTCATCACTGTTCTTCATTTTTCTTTGTATTACAGTGTTCTTCAATCCGATTTCAATCAAATTCAAGCAATTAAATCATGTAATAATTAATCCATCATCATACCATAATATAAACCATGCTTTTCCGTCATTTACATGCCAACATAATCAACTTTCATAGTTCATAGTAAAAATTCAACCAAAACAATTCATATATTATCAATAACACTCAATTAGTAATTAAAAGGGTGAATGATTATAATTTTATGTACAGACCTTGATCTATGGAGCCATTAAAATCAATCCTAGCAATCTCCTATGGCATGGTAGTTTTCTCTGCCAATTATATCATCCCCTAACACCTCCATGGCGTATAGAACAATAAAAGAACCGATTAAAATTACATTCTCCTTAATAAAACTATTATACTAATTTGTGAATCCGAAAACCCTAACATTTTAAATCTATAAAAGAGTCCAATCACTTATTGCTAGGTGAAAGATTAATCAGGTGTAGAGACCAATCTCCATAACTTGTTTAAATCCTACTTTAACCTTGATTTCCATTGTATTTGTGTGATTTTTGGTTGGAAAAACCGAAAGAAGGAGAAGAGATGAGGTTCTACGTGTTTGAGAGGAGGCTATGCGGCTAGGTTAGAAGAATAAAACAAAATAGGGAAACCACGCATTTATATAGATGCTAACTTAAATCAACACAGGCGTGTAAATAACAACGCAGTTGCGTTGATATGAATACATGCATATTCTTCTAATTGCATAGGTGTGATCCTTCTCTTTCTTATTCTTTTTTTTTTTTTATTTCTTTTATAATAATATAATATTCATTTTACTTTATTCTAATTTTCTTTTTCTTTAATTCTCTTTATTTTATATTTTTTAAAATTTTAATTTCCTTTTATCTTAATTCCTTTTTACTTTCTTTTAATTAAATTATTTTTTAATTATTTTTCTTTAAATTACCAATTTACTCTTTGTATACTCCGCTAATTTCTAGGCCTTACTCTGTAGGCGCTATAGCTGCCTTTGTTTCTCGATGAATTTTTCAAGAACCGAATCTACAACATCTCGGCCACCGATAAGTAATCAAGTTAAGATTTTTGAATCTTTTTCAAACGGTGCTTGCTCAAAATCATTAACCGGCAATGTAATATAAATTTAACAGAAGAGAGAAGCGAAGCTATAAACAAAGGAAGGAATTGGGGAAAAACGAAAGTCAAAATAGTAAAAAAAATACTGAAGAAATCTGCATAAATTAAAAAACATTGCGGATTTTGGAGAAAATTTTTTAACAAACGGGGCATTGAGATCATTTTCTATTATTATTATTATTAGAAGAAGAAGACTTTAAGTGCCTGTTTACTTAGAATTGTTTTCTGTATTTCATTTTTATAGAAAATTAAGTTTTTGCGAATAGATTCAATAGAATATATAAGAACGTCAACGGAGAGTGATCAAAAGGAGAAGAATGGGGCATAAGCATGGCAGTGACAGTGACGAAGACGATACGTTCTACTACCGCTATTCCTCCGTCGCCACGTCAGCACCACCACCATCCTCCTCCTCTTCTTCTTCATACCCATCCAAGCCAAACCCTAAACCCAGCGGTTCAGCGGGCCTAGCTCCCTCGAAATCCACCCTCTACGTCTCAAACCTCGACTATTCTCTCACCAATTCCGATCTCCATACTCTCTTCTCCACTTTCGGCAAGATTGCTCGCGTCACCGTACTCAAAGACCGGACCTCCCGCCAATCTCGAGGCGTTGCCTTTATTCAATTCGTGTCCCGTGATGACGCCCTATCTGCGGCTCGCCAGATGGACAAGAAAATCCTTAATGGCCGCACTCTCTCTGCATCCATAGCCGCAGATAATGGCCGCGCCGCCGAATTCATTAAAAAGAGAGTGTATAAGGATACAAGTCGGTGTTATGAGTGTGGGGAGAGTGGGCATTTGTCTTATGAGTGTCCGAGGAATCAGCTGGGGCCGAGGGAAAGGCCGGTGGCTAAGCGAGCTCGGAGAGGTGGGGATCAAGGGAGGAAGGAGGAAGAATGGGTGGACGAAGACGGCGGTGTGGAGGCGTTTGAGGAAGAAAATTGGGCGTCGGTGGTGGATGGGAGGGCTGATGAGAGGTTGTTGAAGGGAGAAAGGAATAGAGGGGAGGAAAGGAAGAAGATGAAGAAAGCGAGTTATTTCAGTGATGAGAGTGACGAGGAGGAATGATGTGGAATTGTGGTTCATCCCAGGTATGGTTTTTTTATTTTTTTTATTTGGTTAAAGGGTATACTTGGGTTTGTTCCTATGGGTGAATTTGATTTTTATTGGTTAATGTTCGCTATCAAGTTTTGAGGTTGGATATTGTTAACAATATTATCTGCTTCATTTTGACAATAGAAAGTTCAATGTTTGAATGTGAATGACATCGAAAAGCAGTTCTTACCTCATTGTTCTGCAATGGTTGGAGGTTTTATGTTCTTGTCCTCCTTTCCTTTCATTGATAAGATTTGGATATTAGATTATAAAGCATTTAGTGTTTTTGGATGGATATAATGTTAAACTCTTTGCCAAAGAAAAAGGAAATAAAACCTAAGAGGTATTGCTGGATATAATGATTTCTTCAATGTAATGGGTTGCTTTTGGCCTCACTTCTTGTGTGCTTGAGTTGTGGCCAAATCAACTAATAGGCTAAACTCAACCTGAATTGAGTGCTAATTTGTCATCAATGATCTGGTTGCTGTTGGCATTGCTTTTGGAGAAAGTACTTAGATCCCTAGCCGAAACTAATAAAAGAATGCATTCAAGGTGTTTTAATATGCTTATGGCCATAATATTCAAATAGAATCTCTTCAATCAACTTTTGACTGGTTTGGGCCAGGACATCCTAGATGGTGCTTTTGAGAACAGCAATTTCAACTACAATGCTAAATAGAGGTTAAAACTTTCTTTTCATTTTCAGGGGTTGATATAAATTCAAGATAGAAAATATAGATTTAAAATTTTTTGGCACATTGCATAATTAAGGTTTTGAAAATCTTTTGAACTACTATTCATTAAAGTTAACATTAAAGTATTATATGATTTCAGAACTTGGAAGTGCACTTTTTCGGTGTTATGGAGTATTCAGATGTATAGAAGTGCTCTTATGTTTAAAGCCATGTTTTGTTCTTCAATCTCTTTTCGTTTTTTAGCCTCCCAAGAATATCAAGAGCTATTTCAGTTTTGATCTTCCATGGAAGAAACTATTGCTGTTTCTTTTTTATCCTGGAAAATGAGGATGAGCAGACTAGGCCTCTATGAAAAGGTAGCTAGGACCAAGTGTAGTTCAATAAACTTTATTGATGACATTTATAAGACCTACAGTGGTTTTGCTGGCCCTGGCTCCTGAATTGGGATTGATGATATAGTTGAGTTGAGTCCCTACTCCCTAGTGATTTTTTTCCCTTTTCCGAAATAGATGTTTATTTTTTTCCTGCCAGCTATCACAATGAATTTATTTCTTATTCATATATTTGTTTAATAGTGTGGTGTTGCACACCATGCCACTATGATATGCACCGTTCTTTGTAGATTTTGAAGCAATTTGGCCTCCCTTTTTTTTGGTACTAACTTTATTATCACCAGTTTACCACCTCATATATGAGTCTATTGGTCTGTTTTATAGGCTTGTTTAATTTATAACACAATTTATGATGCCCCGTACTCATTTAGTCATTGCATACCATGTTGCAAAAGTATTGAGCAAGTCTGCTCAAAGTTTATTCTTTCTTCCTTTTAGTGGTCAGGGATATTGAAGAATGATGAGTTCTGACCAAAAATGCTGCCAGGATTTTGAAGGATAAGTTTTTCTGACATAATGATTGTGACAAAGCTAAGCAAGAGCTACCTTTGTTAAATAGAGGAGTTATGATTTGGCATTCCCAAGTTGATGGACATGAACGGAAAATGCTTTCCACAGTTTATACATTTCAAGTGCATAATGTATTTATATTTATTATGTTTTACCAGCATTCTTTCAGATGCACTCTGGAAGAAGGATATTATGCATTGAGGATTCGAGACGAAGAGGAATCCAAGTTGATTTACATGGACCAAAGGATTATAACTAAACATACCATTGATTCTGTAGTTCCTATTATGGTTTTACCTTACCAGAGTTAACCAATTAGAAACAATTGTTCGCTGATGCAATCTGGTTACTTGATTAGAAAACTCAAATTGAAATTGAAGATGAAGAAGAGTTGCTGAGTAAGGGTAGATTCCTTTGCAAAACTTCTAAGTTAGAATCATAACTGAAACCAAATGATTTATGAACCGAATCTCAAATTCAGATAAAGCAAAAAGCTTTTCATCTCAATCTCTAAGTGTCCCATGAGTTCCTAGCTAGTCCGAGCAGGGCCTTCATGGCCAAGAATGCAACTCATGCAATATATTAGGATGAAATCAAAATTAGAATGACCCAAGAAAATATGAGATACCTATTTAGTCCTGAATAGGACTCAAGGACTGCACTGTTTGGAGAGGTCTCAATTTCATGGCTTCCAATTGAATTTCACCTCCCTGCAATGTATCGAGAGGAAAAAAAAAAAGATTTTCTGGTACCAAATACAGAGGTTTGGATTAGTATGAAAACGATTTCTTGATGTTGATAGCAACTTTTTTAGTTTTACACTTAAGTATAAAACATCAAAACTTCTGTCTTTTCTCTATGATTCAGAAAAAGAAAATTGTTCCAATGTGCACTAGATTTCCTTGTGAGGATACCATAAACTTTATAAGCTCATACCTGGAAGGCTTTCACCTATGCTGAGTGTCACGGGATGGCCCCCCCTTACACTGAGCTGGGCTGTTTTCCAGTCTGAAAAAATGTGCAGTATATTGGGTTAGAAACAAAATTATTCTTAGGAAATTACTGAATTTTGCAGCTTTGCTCACCAGCATTTCATGGTCCCCCATGATTTCATCTATTAATTCCTGAAGTGGTTTATCAGCGCTATTCGGAACAAGAGCTGCAAATACAGCTGGTTCTAGCCCTGCATTTAACCGAAAGAAATGGTCGGGTTTGTTTCATAATGAGCATAACTGTAAAGGTTAGCTCCATATAACTTGATATGGCATTGAACTAATATCAGCATTCAGATCACAACATCAGAAGAGAAAAGTAAGCTACCTGTTTCTGGAAAAGCATCAATAAACATCATCATCTCGTCCCCACTAAGGCCGGACAAGAAGCAAATCCGTGGCAATGACTTCGCAATCTGGTGTACAGGATAGCCAAATTCAGCCTATTATGTATTCAACAATTGTAGTGTCTAATCACATCGATTGTGCTTAGAAAAAAAAAAAAGAAAAAAGAGCAACTGTTCATTTTGCTGTATGAACAATATTGTGTTTTATTGCATATATCTTCGGAATACAATATTTAATAATTTCAAGGAAAAACATAGAAAGAATATCTTTTGGCTAGAGAAACATGAATCACTATCCAATCATCAGTGGTTTCTACCAAAAAAACTGATAAATCTTAAGCACTTCATTGTCTCTTCTTGAAGTTGACACATAAACAAATATTTGGAGATAATATTGATATTGAATAAAAGAAATCAACCTCC
The DNA here is from genome assembly GCA_949630135.1 of Balakata baccata. Classification (NCBI taxonomy): domain Eukaryota; kingdom Viridiplantae; phylum Streptophyta; class Magnoliopsida; order Malpighiales; family Euphorbiaceae; genus Balakata; species Balakata baccata. The sequence continues at coordinate 57,875 of CATIWF010140832.1, forward strand.
AGTTTTTCCAAATTTGGTTGAGTTGTATGTATTGCTTCCCAAAGTGAGTGGGGAATCATGTCATCAGTACAAAAAATAACCTTCAAGGATATATATGTCAGAGGAACATGATAAATTAACACATTAATTGTCAAATAATGATAACATTTTTTATCATATGAAAAATTAAAAATAATATAAACCACAACTCTGATGGAAGGGCATGGACAAAAGTAAAGCTTAGACATGTTTGTGAAATTCTTATCCAGATGGTCAGGCATAATTTAAATAAGCATTTTGTTCACCATAAAGTTAAAATTAAATAAAAGGGGTATGACTCTAAAACTTGGATATTCTTCTTAAGGCACTTGGATTGATGATTCAGAATACTTCCAGGATTATCAGCACCGGAAACTTTTTGTTTGAACATCAATCTCAAACTGGAAGTTTTCCAAATAAATTTCAAAGGGAAAAAACGTTAATTGAGAATTATTCCAAGATAGGTTCCATTAATTATGGAACATATATCAAGGAATGAAAGTAGTCAAGTGTGAATGATGAATGAAAGTATGAAGCATGTATGTATGCATGAAGAATTAAGTCTTCTATGAATATTTCATGAATGAAAAAGTTTATTGCTTGGTGTATTTGCCAACATATTCTATTCGGAATATTCGTCATATTAAGTTCCAAAATCAATAAGTGGTATCAGATCTATATTCTTAAGGGATTTGTTGGTGAATCCAATTAAGATGTCTTCAAGTGAGTAGATTGGTTCTAGTCCTCCAAAGTTTGATGGGAGCAATTATCATGTATGGACTCTCAAGGTGCAGTCATATCTCGAAGCTCTCAATTTGTGGGAAGTAGTGGAGCTTGATTCTAATCCACCTCCTCTACCTTCAAATTCGACTTTAGATCAGATTAAAATACATGATGAGGAGAAGCAAAGGAAGCCAAAAGCTTTGACTTGCATTCACCAGGCTGTCTCTGAGACAGTTTTCACAAGGATTATTAATAAGGAAATGTGGGAGTTAGAATTTGTAGGCAATGAAGTGTGAAGTCTGTCAATTTAAAAACTCTTAAGAGAGAGTTTGATCTCATGAAAATGAAGGAAGAAGAATCCGTTAAAGACTATTCTTCAAGGCTACTTGATGTGGCAAACAAGATTAGATTTTTGGAATAAAATTTTCCAAATATTGAAAAACTTCTTGTCAGCTTACCATCGAATTATGAATCAAAGATTTCTGTCATTGAAGAGTCTGTTGATCCCAAGACTCTTGTTATTTCAGAATTGATTAGTAGATTTTATGCATTTGAAAAAAGGCTAAACATAAGAAATAAAGATGATGTTGAAGGAGCATTCCAAGCAAGTCACAAAGGCAAGAAACCAACAAAAGGAAGTTCGGACAAAGGGAAAAGTGTGCAGATTTCTGCAAATTCAGATTAAAAACCATCATATCCACCATGCAAGCATTGCACTAGAACCAACCATAAGAAGGAAGATTGTAGATACAAAGGCAGGCCTCCTATTCAATGTAGGTTTTGCAAAAAGGTGGGCCATATTGAAAGAAATTGCAGACAGAAAAAGGCTTAAGGCAAAGGAAGAGCAACTCAACAAGTAAATGTCACAGAAGAAGAAGATGAAGAGGAGCCCAAAGCAAATGTATTTTTTGCTTTTCAATTACCTGATTCTAATTCACATATATGGCTAATTGATAGCAAATGCACTAATCATATGACAAAGGAAGAGAGTATAGTCCATAGCCTAAATAAGTCTGTCAAGATCAAAGTTAGACTTGGAAATAGTCAAATTGTAGAGGCTGCTGGAAAGGGAACTACTAGGGTTCAAACCAAGGTTGGGCTAGGGCGTATTGAACAAGTTCTTTATGTCCCCTCACTCTCTCACGATCTTCTAAGTGTGCCTTAGAAGCTATCAAATGGTTATTTTGTTCTTTTTAAGAAAAATTCATGTTATATTTATGATAAGGATCTTTAACTGTAAGGATCCACATGGAGAGCACAAAACAAGCTTGAACTCATTCACAATTATCTTTGTGGTCCAATAGAGGAATCCTTGAATAAGAACAAATGCTTTGTTCTTTTTGTGGATGATTACACCCGGATGACCTGGATCTATTTCATCAAAAGTCACAAGTTTTTGATGTTTTCAAGAAGTTCAAGAAGATGGTTGAAACTCAAAAGGGCAGCAAGATTAAGGCTCTCAAGATTGATAATGGGCTTGAATTTAATTCTTTGGAATTCAAAGACTTTTGTAGCAAGTATGGTATTTCACATCAACTCAGCTCCATGCACCCCTCAACAGAATGGTGTAGTGGAAATGAAGAACAAAGTTGTCATGGAAATGTAAGGTGTATGTTGGCCGAGAAGAAGCTTCCAAATGAATTTTGGGCAGAAGCTACTTACACAACAGTTTATCTCATGAATAGACTTCCTACTTCAGCCTTGAAAGGAGTCACACCTATTGAAGCATGGATAGATCATAAACCTTCTATAAAGCATGTGATAATCTCTGGTTCTGGACGTTATGTTAATGTGCCAACAACCAAGAGATCAAAATTAGATAAAAAATCTCGACCTGGGATGTTTCTAGGTTATGCTCCTACGACTAAAGGCTACAAAGTCTATGATGTTCAAGATGGAAAAATTCTTATCAACAAAGATGTGGTGATTGATGAAGTTTCATATTGGGATTTTGATGAAAACAAATTGAAGCAGCAGAAAGATGTTATTCCTGAACCTAGTCCAAATTTGAAAATGTAGCAGCAAAGTGAAGAAATAGATGATGAACCATTAAATCCAAGAACCAGAAGCCTTGCTAATATATATGAGAATTGTAATCTAATTATTTCTGAACATGACTCATATGAAGAGGCATCACAAGATCCTATATGGATTAAAGCTATAGATGAGAAGCATGTTGGGAGTACATGGAACAATTCCCAAGGAGAAGAATGTTAATTGAGAATTATTCCAAGAAAGATTCCATTAATTATTTATTAATTATGGAACATACATCAAGGGATGAATGTAGTCAAGTATGAATGAAGAATGAAAGTATGAAGCATGAAATATGAAATATGAAGTATAAAGCATGTATGCATGAAGAATTAAGTCTTCTATAAATATTTCATGAATGATATAGTTTATTACTTGGTATACTTACCAGCATATTCTATTCGGAATATTCGTCATATTAAGTTCCAAAATCAACAACAAAAAAAAAAAAAAAAAAAAGAAAAGAAAGAAATAGCTATATGGGCTACCTTTGACCTTTTGTTGATCTTGTTAATGGCTAGTTTAGATCAATACTATTAAATGATCATAAATTGATTATAAAGCTCCCCTATTGTTATTTAGTAAAATTCATTCCAATTATTCTGCAACAGTGAAATAGAATTATCTATCCAATCTGAGGAAAATAAACAAGAATAAACAAGTTGGTTAGATGAATGATGTTACCTGTAAAAATTCACCACCCAACTCTTGTAATAGCTGCCTGATCTGTGTCAAAGATTCATATAGATTGTAGGGAGCATTAGAACCAAATTTTTTTGAGTAACAGTGATTTAACTAAGGAACAGAAGCATATATTCTATAACGAAGGTTCAATTCAGTGCTTGGATGCAAAAGGTTTCTAAGTAATCTTTTAAATTTCCTAGAATTAATAAATTTATGGTAAGCTAGACATAAATTGGTATACAATACATATTCAGAAGGCAATTGGATAGTAATTCCAAATCATTATGTGGGAAGCAGAATCTATATTTGCAAAGAAGGATTCCCTCACCATTTATCATGCATGTCAATCAGACACTTAAACAAAATGTAACTGTTAACCATTAGGTCTGAAAATTCTGAACAAAATTATAAATATGAAGAGTCAATAAAATGAACATGGAAATTACCTTCACTGATTCCTTCAGTTCAAAGCCCAGCAACAACAAAGCCTGCAAAATAGGAAAAAACGATCTTAGAAGTGGACTTGACAAATGAAATGCTAAATTTAGGCCCCTTTTTGTGTAATAAAAGCAGTTAATCCAGGCAGCATGAGAGAAGGAACAATATAGGGAGAATTTATTCTGTCACAGGGGAAGTAATGCCCAATAAATTAACAGGTAAAACAGATAACAATTAGCATAGCACGAACCACAACTTACAGGTGGACCATAAAGAGGGTCATCAGCATTTAGAGGAACAAATTTTGAATCTTCAATTAATTCACTGGGACTTCCTGCAACATATAGGCAAAGAATTTATCTATGGTTGAAGATTATGGACTTTCAAAGCACATAAACATAAAAGGAAAGGAAAATCAAATTAGAGTATGAAACTCTTCAAAGTTATAAAATATGAGTACATATAAGTTTACGCATCTGGAAAATGATAGTTTAACTTGTAGAAGTTGAATTTGGTAGCAAGAATAAAGGTTTGCTAGAATCCACTACTATATGTCCCTATATTGTATTATTTTAATTGACAGGTGACACCAGTCTCTTACTATTTAAGCTTCAGAATAATCGGTTGCTCAATAATAAGAATCTTTGCATCTTCTCTAAGTAGGGATTATAAGGAACTTCAGATTCAGCTTCATAAATGTAAGTAATTCATTCCTTAATCTACTTCTAAGCTATCAAAACTCAATTATGTAAATTTCAATATGTTTTATATTCTCCTTTCCAAGCACCAAGATAAATTAAATTCCCCCAAAATGATGAAAAAGAGAATGTAATTAATTGGCTATGTTTGGATTGATGGATTTCAAATGAGGGATTTAGAACAATCTATGGATTTCTATTAAATTCATTGTTTGACTACTTATAAAATGTTGAAATCCATGAATTTTGGAAAATCTCTTATCCACCAAAATCCTTTATTTTTTAAGGATTTGATTTCCCACCTCCTAGGTGGGAAAATTCAAAATCCATGAATTATGATTAATGAAGAATTATTGCCACTTTTTTTTTTATTTCAAAATTGTCCCTAATAAATTAATAATATTCTAAAACTATCCTTAATCCTAAAAAAGTAAAAATCAATTTTTTTTAATTTCAAGTAATTGCTTTATTATTATTATTTTGCATAATATAATGTTAATACGCATTAAATTATTAATTAAAAAAAATATTTTTTAGCAATGTAATTAAACATTATAACATATAATAACTTTATTTTTTATTTATTTTTTAACTCTTAAAATAACCAATTTTATTTTTAAAATTTTAAATATCTAGAGAAATTGATTATATATACTTAATTAATAATAAATGATCAATATTTAATAAATGATAAAATTGAAAATTAATTATTAAATCTATGGATTGTGATCATTAAACCAAACATAAGTATAAGGGTAATTACATCATCAAACCAAACAATAGAATTTTTCCATGAATTTTACAATTCATAAATTTTATAAAATACATGAATTTTAAAATTTTTCAACTCAAATGGTGTGTTCGTTTATTTCGAGGATTTGGGTGGATTTTTTTCTTCTTCTCTTGTTTGGCTACTAAATGTAGAAGGAAAATACATTAAAAAACAACTAATCTGAATTCTCAATTTTTCTTCAAAGGTTATTATTTCCCATCAATAAAAGCAGGGAAAACCAGAATTCTTTTCTTTTCCCCTGCAACATTTAGTAACCAGAAAAGCTATAAGTGACAATCAGAATCATTATTAATCAGAATTGAACTCTCACCAGCTTAGAAGCATCAAACTTTTGTTTTTATTTCCACCTCTTTTTTGCACAGTAACTTTAAATAAACAACCACCCTCATGAATCAGTAATTTAAAAAAAAAATCCATTTGGCAGTAGCCCATTATTCAAGTGTAATTGCAGAAAGTTAAAGGTTCAAATTTGACATACCAACAATTGAAACAAAAAAATTATAAAAAGCAGGGGAAGGAATCATGAAAACAAAAGAACAAATACAACCCGAAGAACAGCTAAAAATATTGGAATTATTTATTCATTTCAAGAAAATCATTATAAGCTACAACCCGAAGAACTGAATACAAATTTGAGAAAAATTAAGGAGAGTAATAAGAAAGCATACCTTCAGCAGAAGCTCTTATTGGATGATTGAGCTTCAATTGGGTAGGAAAACAAGAAGAAAATGTCGATGCGTGTGAAAACTTTAAAGGGTTTGATAAAATTGAAGGAACAAAAACTACACAAGATTTTGAACAATGTATGGTAGAGAAGCTGAGACCAAACGCCATAACTATACCTTTTTTTTTTGAGAAAAAAAAAAAAAAAACTTCCTTTACTGTTCACAACTCCGCAGTAGGTCTAAGCGCTAGCTTATCTTATTCACCGGTGTACCGTAAAGTTTCAAACACAGAACCATTTCTTGCCATGTGGAATTTCAAGAAATAAATAACATACTAATATTCTATAAATTTCAAAAGATATTAATCAATTTGTTTGACCAAAATAGACCTGTCTCCCACCTTCTATTCTAGTGTGTCCTTGATTATATTTCTGAGTTTTGCTTGCAATCATATTAGCAATGCAAGTATATATAGTTGTATTCTTTAATTTTTTAAAATTTATGTGATAATATACAAATTTTTAATATTTCACCTTCTAAAAAATGGATAGAAATAATTAAATAATATTAAAAAAAGATTTAGATGAATTATAATTAGTTATTTGAAAAATATATACTTAATAAATAAATATATATATATTATAAGTGTCACAACTAGAAATTTAACTTTTAGTGATCAACATTTAAGCAGTGGAGATAAAATTATATCACTCAAGCATATATGCAACACATTTCTAAAGGGTAAAATGTGATTCTTCCAATAAAAAATTATATGGATGATATTTATATACTCAAAAAAAGATTAATAAGTAAAACTCCAACATTTATTAATTTACATCACCATAAAGATGATTTGTTTTATATTATTTAGACATACAATTTCAAGAGTTTAATAATCAGTTAATAACTATTGAATTGTTTTTTTTACGAAGTGTCTTACTCTTAATAACTTTTTTATAGCTTTAAATAAATAAAAGTCAATTTGTCTTGCTTAATTTTTTTCACGTTGATTTGATGATACTTAGTAATCAACTTAAAATTTAGATCCTTCACATGCAGTCTAGTAGGAATTTTGCAAACTTAAAAAATATTAAAAGTCTAGATAAGAATATATGTTATGGGTACCTTGATATATTTACGCATGAAATTAACATTTGTTTTACATATTGTTACTGCCAAGTCTAGATAAGAATTGATTGAGACAAGAATATATGTTATGGGTACCTTGATATATTTATGCATGAAATTAACATTTATATTACATGTTGCTACTGCTAACATATAGAGGGTATTTTTTGGAAAAAAAAAATTTGTGAAAATTCGATTTGCATATTTGGATGAAAGATAGTTTGATGAACTATTGCTTGGTTATATACATTTAAAAACATTTTTACTCCAACATTTACAATAAGTTAATTATACAATATTTTCAGAATATAAATACTCATTTATGACAATTATGAACTTTGGTTTTTTTTATATGGTTTTATTTGTAATATTTTTTTATATATTCACAATTGTTGATTTTAGTACTATATTTTTACTGGATAATATTTGTTATTTCTTTCAAAAATTATTTAGGGAAAAGTTCAAAAAACAGGCTTATGATTTCTGATTTTTGCAAGTTTAAGTATATGGTATTTTTGTGTGCAAAATGAGTACTTAGCAACTTTAAGTATATACCATTAACAGTATTAAAAAATCTAGAGGAAAGTTCAAAAAATATATTTGTTGTTTCTTACTTTTGCAACTTTAAATATTTGATATTTTTTTGTATAAAATGAGTAATGTGATTTGTGTCGTTAGCAATTTTAAGTATATTTCTTCAATACTCAGAAAGAGAAGAGAAAAGCTTTCAAAGCAACTTGGAATAACTAGTGATTCAAGTGATGAAGTTGTTAATTCCATATTTTTAGATTGAGAAAAGATGAAATTAGTAAGCAATCATCCCATCAAGGATTTCCTTCCCATTGTTGAATTTAGAGTTGGAATTCTTGATACTACTAACTTTTTTTTCTATTAATATACTTTTCTCAACAAGTTTGGGATTATAATTCAAAACCTTATTCTTAGTAGAATTATATTCGTTTAAAGATTTGGTTAATTTTTCTTTAGAAATTCTTGATTTCTCAAGTTTTCATTATGGAATTCTAACTACTTCTTTAAGTGAACTAATTCTAGAAAAATATTTTTCATATTTATGCATAAACTTTTTAGTAACATACATCATGTCATCACCTAATCCTTTATCACTTAAATCACTAGAGTTATCTCAAGTTACTTTGAAAACTTTACTCTTTTTCTTATTGTATTTCTGAACAGGGACAAATTTACATAGGAGACAAAAGAGCACTTGCTCCTATACCCCTGTTAAAATTTAAAAGTAACTATGTATTGTATATATCTTTTACCCTCATATTACAATTTGTCTTTGTGCCATCGTTATTGTTTTGTTGGGTTTATTAGAAATATATATTTTATTATTAAAAATTATTACATAAATAAAAATTCGCCCCTATTGATTTTAACTTTTGGATTTGTCAATGTTTATGAGTGTTATAGGAATATACTTAAAATTATTAACGACATAAACCACAATACCCATTTTGCATAAAAAAAATACCACGTAATTAAAGTTGCAAAATTTCGAAATTATAGGCTTGTTTTTTGAATTTTCCTCCAGATTTTTTAACGCCGTTAAGGGTATGTATTTAAAGTTGCTAAAGACGCAAATCACAGTATTCAATTTGCAAAAAATAATATCACATACTTAAAGTTTGGGATGATAATTCAAAACCTTATTTTTAGTATAATTGTATTCATCTAAAGATTTAATTAATTTTTCTTTAGAAATTCTTGATTTATCAAGTTCTCATTCTGCAGTTCTAACTACTTCTTTACGTGAACTAATTTTAGAAAAATATTTTTTACACTTATGTATAAGTTTTTCAGTAACATCCATCATGTCATAACCTGATTCTTCATCACTTGAATCACTAGAGTCATCTCAAATTGGTTTGGAGACTTTACTCTTCTTCATGTGTTTCTGAATAGGGGCAAATTTACATAGGAGGCAAAGGGACACTTGCTTCCATACCCCTATTAAAATTTAAAAGTTATATATATATATATATATATATATATATTTTACTCCCATATTCCAATTCTTTTTTTGCCTCCATTGTAATTTTTTTGTTAAGTTTATTAAAAATATATATTTTATTATTAAAAATTATTACATAAACAAAACTTTGCCCTTATTGATGTTAACTTCTGGATTTGCCCATTCTTTTCAGTATTAGAGAAATATAATTAAAATTATTAATAACACAAACCACAACACCCATTTTGTATAAAAAAATATCACATACTTAAAGTCACAAAATTCGAAAACTACAGGCTTATTTTTTGAATTTTCTTCCAAATTTTTTAACGCTGTTAAGGGTATATATTTAAAGTTACTAATGGCGCAAATCACAATACTCATTTTGCACAAAAAATATCACATACTTAAAGTTGCAAAAGTTGGAAACCATAAGCCTATTTTTTGAATTTTCCCCAATTATTTATTATCAACTATTTAATTGAATCATACATTGTATTGTGAATAAAAATTTAGTTATCATGAACAAAGATTTTTTGCCCCCCTAACTTAGGAGTTTTGGCTCCACCACTACAAGTAGATACAATGATTTATGTATATATTTTAGAAATTAATTTAGCTGTAGTTTTCCATGATTTTTTTATTGATTTATCGGTAAATTGTAGAAATCAAAAAGTAATTTGCCATCATCTCTATTGATTTATGTCCCAATTGTGCAAATTCAATAATAATATTTGATAATATATTAATTTATATTCTCATCTCAATATCTAATGTGAGAATCTCACTTAGAAAATAGAATGATGTAGTCGAGAATTCAATTTCAAAAACAGTATTTGTAAATCGAGATTGGAAGCATAAACTTACTTGTTAAAGGGTGAATTTTGTATCTTCAATGCTTCGGGAACGCTGGTTACTAGAATTTAGACCATAATATACGGCACGAACACCCTTTTGATCCTCTTTGATGAATTGGGAGAGATTGAATTCTGAGAATAAAAGAGGAAGAAAAAGACCATTCTTTTGTATGTAATTTCTGTAGAGGGGTTAGTTATTTTCTAAAATAACTTCACTTTTTATATTATTTCATATGGGTCTTGAGCTGAGTTAAGCCTACATGGGCAGCCCATACTCATAAAACCCAACAATATCTATTAAAGCAAGAATTCTGAATTCTTTATATTCAGTTGTTCATGACTTATTTTCGAATCCTGTTTAACTTATAGGAACAAAACCAATATAAAGCTAGATTTTCTGAATTTATTTAGGGCAAATTATATAAAAAAAAACTCTGAATTTTTATTTTTCTATTAAAATAAAAGAAAATGACAATAGATCCTTTATTTTTAAGAATTTTTTTTTATACCTACATATTCTTTTAAAGATCCAAATCCCTTCCATGTTTTTATTTTTTTACTTATGTCCTTTTAACATATACACAAATCCCTGAAAATTGAGCCAAAATGGTAGCAACTTTATCGTATTGGAAGGCTTCTCTTACTTACAGGGATGGCCATCTTCGGAAACTAAGTGACTCTTTATCGGAAATCTTAGGTCATCCAATCTAATTCTTCAACATCATCATCTAGCTTCCTTTGTTATCGCTTTCTCTTGGTGTCAAAACAACAACCTAGCAATTTCTTCTTCTTAAAAAAAAAAAGAATTTAAGAATTCGAAGGATTAATCAAATTCGAAGTTTATGCATGGAGAGTTTAACAAAGAAGAAATTCAATGAGCCTAAAACAGGTCCCAAAAGTGAAGTTTTTAAAAAGAAATTCCTAGGAAAATGCTCTAATTGTGATAAGTGGGTCATAAGGCTTCTAATTATAAGCTCCTAAAGAAGAAAAAAAGCAATGAAACAAATCTTTTGCAAAATATTACTCAAGAGGTTTTTGATATTAACCTTGCTGCTGTGATATCAAAAGTGAACATGGTTAGAACTAATCCAAAAGAATAGTGGATTGACACTAATGCCCCAAGGCACATATGATCAGATCGTGAGATGTTCTCTACCATCAAGCCGAAGAGTGAAAAAAAATTGTTTATGGGCAATTCTGCCACTTTTGAAGTTCTTGGTGAAGGACAAATCGTGCTAAAGATGACTTCTAGGAAGGAGCTGACTCTAAATAATATTTTGCATGTGCGTGATATTCACAAGAATTTGGTGTTAGGTTCTTTGCTGAACAAGCATGGATTCAAAATATTTTTTGAGTCAGACAAAGTAATTTTGTCTAAAGGTGGAATGTATGTGGGCAGAGAGTATGCTATTGATGGGCTTTTTAAGCTCAATGTAATTGTTATTTAACGTAATAATGAAAGTACATTTTCTGCTTATTTGCTTAAGTCTTACAATTTATGGCATGGTAGACTAAAACATGTTAATTATAATACTTTGAGAAGGTTAATTAACTTGGACCACATACCTAATTTCCATATTGATATAAAACATAAATGTAAAGTTTATGTTGACGCAAAACTAACTAGATCATCCTTTCAAAATATTGAAAGAGAACATGAACCACTTGATTTAATCCATAGTGATGTATGTGATTTAAAATTTGTTCAAATAAGAGGTGGAAACAAATATTTTATCACATTTGTGGATGATTGTACAAAATATTGTTATGTGTATTTGCTTAAGAGCAAAGATGAGGCTATAGAGAAATTTAAACTCTATAAAATTGAGGTTGAAAATCAACTCAATAGAAAAATCAAGGTTTTGAGAAGTGACCGTGGTGGTGAATATGTGACAC